>PVKN010001228.1:0-47092 GCA_004027915.1 Capromys pilorides | reverse complement strand
AGAAAGGCAAATAAGGGCCGGCGAGATGGCTCAGTGGTCTAAAGCCTCTGCTCAGGAAAGTTTAGGCAACCACAGGGACTGTGGTTCGACCCCCGGCACCAAATGCTGCGCCAGCCATAACACACCTCCAGGGCAGGCTGAGCCAGCCATAACACAAATAAATAAATAAAGTTTGTTTTTTTGTTTTTGTTTTTGTTTTTTAAAGGCAAATAATTGTACAATCCAGGGTCACCCAGTGAATAAGTAGTAGAATTAGGACTTAAATCCAGATCTTTGTGAAGGCAAAACTCTGACATGAAGAACTTTAAACACCAAAATGAGGGACTAGGCATAATCTGGATTAAAATGGGTATGAAAAGCCAGAATTATTGTAGTTTGGTTGATACAATACAGATCTACAAACATCAGTTTATTTGCTAGCCAGATTTATTTTTAATAATATTACTTAACAAATAGCTTTAGTCAAATCCTAACCAAGGCGGCTGCTCCTAATTTAGCATTCTGTTGCATTAACATCCCTTCTTCCTATTCAGTATGCATTAGACCCTACATTTTAGCCCATGCAGTCTAATGGACAAAGGGAACCTATTTGATTCAATTCTGGCCAAAAGGATTTCAGAGAAAAAGAGTTGTCTTGGGAGAAAGACTGAGGGTCTGGATCAGATCTGAATAAAGAAAACTGGATGGATGCCACCACTCAGGCATATTCAGTGCTTCTTCCTGCCTCTCAGGACAAATGGCTTTTCTCCTGTAACTTCCTATGTGCACGGTACATCACAGCATACAGATCGTATTCATTCTCATGCATATGGTCCCAGATGCAGCCCTATGAAGTTAGGAGGACAACTATTACAGTGCCACTTCTGTACAGATGGGGAAACTGAGACTTTAGGAAGGGAAGTAACTAACTCCTCAAGGTTGCATATTTGGGAAACTGTAGCATCCAGGTTGTGTGATGCATTGAGGAAGACCTAAGACTTTGGATGACAAAACTGGGTTTGTGTCCTGGCTTCTGTGCTGACTAGCTGTGTCACTGCAGCCACTCTTGAGTTTGTTTCCTCCATTGTAAAATAGAAATAATACCAGTACAGGGCTGGAGAGAGAGCTCTGTGGCAGAAGTGCCTGCCTGGCAAGTACAAGGTTGTGAGTTCAAACCCCAGTCCTGCAAAGAAAAAAAAAAAAAGAATTGTTTGGGCCCTGCAAGATGGCTCCAGGGTCTAAAACACCTGCTTAGGCAACCGCTGCAGTTCAATCCCCAGCACCACATGCTGTGCCTGCCCCACCCCCAGGGCAGGCTGAGTAGGCCATAAGAAAGAAAGAGAGAATGAAAGAAAGACTACCAGTACATTCTTATGGGGATCAAGTGACACTATATACTGTGGAATCTATAAAGGCTTGTAGGATACAAGGCATTGATTTTTTTTTTTTTTTAATCGTGTTCTCTGTTTATTTTGGGCAATATCTATTGTCTTTCTATCCTGGTAGATGAAATTTTCACTCATTTATACTCCACTTTTTTTTCTTTTTTATATATATTATGGCTGGCTCAGCCTGCTCTGGGGGTGGGGCTAGCACAGCACTCGGTGCCAGGAATTGAACCATAGTCCCTGCGGTTGCCTAAGCTTTCCTAAGCAGGCGCTTTAGACCACTGAACCATCTCGACAGCCCCAATGATTGATTTTTGAGACAAGGTCTTACTATGTAATTTGGACAGGCTTTAAACTCGCTATGTAGCTCAGGTGGCCTCAAACTTGCCAGCAACCCTTCTGTCTCAGCCTCCCAAATCCTGGTATTATAGGCATGCACCACCATGCCTGTCAGCAAGGGCTTTGTATTAATGGTCAAGATCAGCCAGTGAGCTCAGTAGGTCAGATTCAGGTATCTGGTACTCTTGTTCCTATACCATACCTTGGTTTGGATACTGCCTCATTCATGATTTTTTTTTTTTTTTTGATGTCAGGCACCATTTCCTTGCCAGCCCGGAAGTTGCCCTTTCCCTCCCCTTTGAGGTTTGACTTACTGATTACTGGTTGATAACCACCTCCCTAGAGAACCAGTTGTGTTTTCATTCTCTTGGGCCTTGTGACTGCTGCCCACAGTTCCGCTGGGGCCTTCCTGCCTGGACTGGCCCATTGCTGAGATTGTGGGGGAGACTTCTCAGTCGTACTGTCACGCCAGCTTCTCTACTCTGCATAGAACTGAAGTTTGCAGGCCCTGAAGTTGTGCTGTGAGATGCCAGAGCTACACAAGTAATGGCACCTGCCCCCAGGGCTCTTTAAGTCTTACTTCATTTCCCTGGTGGCCTTGTCATAGGCATTTTTAAATTCCATATCCTGGAAAGGGAAACTGAGACCCAGAGAGGGTAAGTACCTCCTACTTGGTTGTTGTGAGTTAGCAAAGCTGGGGCTAGAACTTAAGTCTCTGGATTTCCACTCTGAGGTTCTCTACTAAATTAGGAGCCCTTATGTCCTTCCGTGAACCACTGTCTGAAGATCTGTATCTTGAATGTCCTGAGGTTCAGCTCATACACACTTATTCATGCAAATAAGATGAAAATATCGTTACTGTGAACCAGAAAGGCAACCACATAGAGGAAGCCGGTCCCAGGGGAAGCTGTGGGAGAGTTCAGGGACCAAACCCTGGGTCCTTTGCAGTCCCCACACCACCAAAGTTCCTTTGCATTTCCCAGCAGGGGATCCCCCAACACAGTCTTTGATTTGTTTGTTTTGCTCTTTAAGTAGGGTTGCACTTTGTTCAGGCTGGCCTCCAACTCAAGGTGATCTTGCTTGTCTCCCAGGTGCTAGAAGTATAGGTGTACAGCACTACACACAACTCATCTTTGATTTTTGAAGCTTTTGAACTCATGGTGAGAAATGAAGCTGCTGAGAGAATAGTAAAAGTTCTAGCGTAAAGGATATAATAGATTTCTATGCTTGGACACCCTCTGTTTTTTTGTTTTGTTTTCTGAGGTACTAAACTCAGGACCTTCTGCATTCCAGTCAGGTCTGTCTCTGGCCCCTACACTCTTTCTGTGTCTTCTGTCTCTGCCAATGGAAAAATAAAAATAGCTAATATTTATTGACCAGGTACAAGATTTTTTTTTTTTTAATTTTATTTATTTATTTACTTGTTTACTTGTTTCTTTATTTTGTGGCTGGCTCAGCCTTCCCTGGTGGGGCTGGCGCAGCTTGTGGTGCCGGGAATCGAACCGCAGTTCCTGCAGTTGCCTGAGCTTTCCTAAGCAAGTGCTTTAGACCACTGAACTATCTCGCCGGCCCCTACAAAATGTTTTATATGTATTGACTTATGTGAGTCTAATAATAACCAAATAAAGCATTACAGTTTCTCTGTTTTAAAGTTAAGAAAATTGGAGCCTAGAAAGGTGATTTGTTTGAGGTCATAGCTAGGAAACAGCAGTCAGGATTTGACTTTCGTTAATCTGGCATCAGAGTTTCTGGGGCCCTGACCACTTACACTTCATCGTTATCACAGGTTGCTTGATACTTTTCATTGTGTGTCCGCCTCTGTCTTGTAATGGAATTTGGCATATCAGCTCATGGAACACAATCCTGTTTCTCCCCATATACTCTTCCTACCCATTCTTCCCAGTAGGTAGAGGCCTCCCAGACCATGAGTGTCCTTCTTCTCTCTGCCCAGGTCATTGCATCCAGAGGGTCCAGAAGAGGGAGGAGGCACTGCCTCCCCAACAGCAGCTTCACCCACAATGCAGAGCATCAAGTGTGTAGTGGTGGGTGATGGGGCTGTGGGCAAGACGTGTCTTCTCATCTGCTACACCACCAATGCCTTCCCCAAGGAGTACATCCCCACGGTGTTCGACAATTACAGCGCCCAGAGTGCAGTTGATGGGCGCACAGTGAACCTGAACCTGTGGGACACTGCGGGCCAGGAAGAGTATGACCGCCTCCGCACACTCTCCTACCCTCAGACCAACGTCTTTGTCATCTGTTTCTCCATTGCCAGTCCACCCTCCTATGAGAATGTGAGGCACAAATGGCATCCAGAGGTGTGCCACCACTGCCCGGATGTGCCCATCCTTCTGGTGGGCACCAAGAAGGACCTGAGAGCCCAACCTGACACCCTGAGGCGCCTCAAGGAGCAGGGCCAGGCTCCCATCACACCACAGCAGGGCCAGGCACTGGCCAAGCAGATCCACGCTGTGCGCTACCTCGAGTGTTCGGCCCTGCAGCAGGATGGCGTGAAGGAAGTGTTTGCTGAGGCCGTCCGGGCAGTGCTCAACCCCACACCAGTCAAGCGTGGGCGGTCCTGTGTCCTCTTGTGACCCTGGCACTCGGCTTGGAAGCTGTCCCTTCCCTCCCCCCCCACCAGTTGTGCCTTGGCGCCTTGTTTGCCCCCAGCTGTGCCTTCAGGACTAATTCTGGCAAGCCTTGCCAGGGGGCTCCCCAAATGCCTTTTTTTAAGGAAGCCCACAGGGAAGAGGGGCTTTGGGTCCCACCACACTCTGCTTGGGAACACCAGGTATTCTTATGAGCTCACCAGGCCAAGCAAGGGTGACCTTCCACAGGAGGCCAACTCGATGCCCTACCCGTTTTCTGCTACTGACCAGTTCATCTAGCTTTCCAAACAGTTGCTGTGTATTGTGGTGCCTCCTCACAGGTTAAGGGCTCTTAGCTGTCTCTAACCTCCTCCCTCGCTGCTCTTGGAACTGCCCCCCAAGATGCTCTCTTCCTTCCCCAAGGAAGGCCACAGAATCCTGAGAAGATAAATGCACCCCAATCTGTCCCCATGTGCTCAGGCCTTATGCATCCACTGACTGACTCAGCCCCCATGCTCCTGGGGGCCTTCCAACCCCCCATCAGCATCAATAAAACCTCCTGTCTCCAGTGGCCCCGGCTCCTCCCTGTGTGCTGGGCTTTAGGGGGTGGACATGGACTCAGGCTCCCCAGAGACTGGGAGCCTTTTGTTTCCTCTTAAGAGGGGACAGGAAACAATAGCCTTTATTGTGTCCCCCCTCATGACCCCCAATTTCCTTAACAAAGCTCTATAGCCACAGATGCTGTAGTGGACTGGGATGAAAAACTTGAGGAAAATCTTCCTAAAGGGGCAGAAAAGGGAGTGGTAGAGCACCATCACCCTGAAGGCAGATGCTCTCTTGTCATCTTTGTGAGAGCCCTTTCCTTACACCTCCACGGGGACAGATCTTCCCTGACGTAAGTTGCAGCTGGAACCCAGACTTCTCCAGTGAAGACTCCCAGGTTTCCTGGCTTGTAGGCCTGGAACTGTTAGGAACAGCTGTCACTCCTGCTCACTAATATTGATGTTTAGACCAGTTCAGGAGACTGAGCCTGAAAGCTCTGTGTGTGTGTGTGTGTGTGTGCGCGCACGCACGCAGAGAAAGAGAGATACCATGCTCTGGATGTACTCCCTCCATTCTGGAACCCTCACTTAAGTTCCTATAAAACAAAGATGAATCCTGAGACTAGCAAGGCTAGCCCAGATTATTGGCAAAAATCAAAAATTTATTTTTGAAATAAAATGTACACCCAAAAGAGATCAGGGTTCAGGGCACTAGAGAAAATGGGGGGACACCAGGGAGCCCATTTTAGTTAGGGAACTCTGTCTCTGGCCCCTCCACTCCAGGGGATATAGGCCAGTGATTTCAGAAATGAAGGGAACCACACATGCCATGGTTGCGCTTTTTCTGGGAGTCATCCTTCAGATACAGAACATTGCAGAGCCCTTGAAAATCAGCACACCTGCCCCATCATGTATCTGGATACACAGAGGTTCAGATAGGGAAGGGTATACACCCTAGAGCACACAGCAGTTCAAAGAAGTCAAGACTAGCACAAGTGGGCAATCTCAAGAGGACTGGGGCCTCAGCCTAGATGTGCACAGTGGATCACTAGACAAGTTAGACAAGTGAGTGGCCTGGAGAGCGAGCTGTGATTTTCAGGTAAGACACTGCCCAGCCATCCCCAACCTCACTGAAAGGTGGGTATATGAAGGCCAGAAACTGCATGGCGGTCATAGTAAACCTTGGGACTTTTTTTTTTTTTTTAGCACCCAGTGGTGGCGCTCTCCTAGCTAGGCTTCTTGGGTCCTCTCCGGGGTACTGTTACTTGAAGGCCCTTGTGCTTCTAAGAGAGTTGAGGAAAAGAAACCAGCAGTACTGGGGTCAGCTTTGTCCTGTGCCCTTCTGCCCTTTTTCTTCCCCCAGCTTCGAAAGAGCCCAGAGAGGAAATGACAAGATGGGGAAGGCCAGAGTTGTTTCTTATTTCTGCACAGTGGGCTTCAGCAGCATAGGGGTTTAGAATCGCTTTTCTTCAGGCTGAGAAGATATGAGCAGCTCTTTGTTCCCAAAGTCCCACCAGGCTGTCATGTGGAACGCCATGTTGGTCAGGACAACGGTGTACTCCAGGATGGCGAAGATGGTGTAAACTATTATAAGGAATAGGACATGGTGAACCCCTTAAATCACCATACTGTTACCCATCAGAAGACACAATGCTCAAGATACCACCCACTACCAAAACTGTCACCACTGCCCCAATCACTTAGGACCATCTATAGATCCTAGCCTAGCCTTACCTCCAGCCTCACAATACATGTTGTGCCGAAAGTAGACAACCAGAGCCGAGAAGAAGGCAACAAAGTTGATGACGAATAGCCGCTGTTTCCAGGTGTAAGATTTTCGGTCCTAGGGAATGGGCTATCTGATCACTCTGGAGCTTGTACAGTATGCATGGGCAGCTGCCCCACTTGTCCCCAGCTCCTAAGGACAGAGCTTTCCCTCCCATAGCTTCCATAGCAGTTACAGAAGGTGGTACCAACAGGGCAGCAGGAATGATGAGCAGGCCACGTCACTGCATTTTGGGAACTGACAATGGGGAGATCTCTGCCCCTCTTAACTTCAAGGGCATAGACTATGAAAGTTATGTGGTCACCGTGGAGCAAGGAGAAGGATGGATGCTGCTGGGGCACTGGAATTAGTAGGCCCCAGTCCTGTGCCAGAGTGTCCCCAATCCACTGAAGCCCAGCTGCTACCACTCATGAACTGCCATTTGAAACCTCCACCTCCAAACTGTTACCTCAGCGGTTACCTAACATCTCCCGTGTTCCCTAAACAGTGCTAGATTCTGACAAATTGACTAACCTCAGCCCCAAGCCTCAGCCCCAAGCGCAACACCATACCCCTCTGCCAGGATTCCTATTAAAACTCCAGTTCGAACAGGGAGGGATGACGCATGCATGTAAGCTCAGGAGGCTGAGGCAGCTGGGGCTACATAGTTCAAAGCCAGCCTGAATCTCAAAGTAGGGTCCTCTCTCAAAACAAAAAACCCCTCTAGTTCCCATCCCGTCATTACCCACATCCTGAGGACAGATGTCCTTGATTTTCTTCTGGGATACCTGGCGCCCAGTAGGTTTGGACCGTACCTCCTGACTTACTGTGTGCTTCTTGGTCAGCCGCCAGAGAATGCAGGTGAGGAGCATGTGACTGAGCGATGCCGCGATGAAAACAATGAAAGCATTTTCGTGGATGGCTGGAGGGAGAGAGGGTGGTGTGCGAATGGCCCGAAGTGCCCTTACCCCCAGTCAGGAAACTCTGTGCCAGGAAAGGGCAGTCCGACCCCAACCCTAGCCCTTCTCCACCCGTCCTTCATCCAGGCACCCACTGAAGTCTTCAGAGGAGGAGACGTAGGTAAGCACTAGCAGCGCGAGGTTCTCAATCACGTTGAGGCTGAAGTTGAGGCGGCAGAGCAGGCGGTAGCCAGGACACGGGGAAGCACAGCTGAGGTAATGGTTCCAGTAGGCAAAGGCCACCATGAAACGGGGTGCCGAGTGCAGGCCGATACAGAAGCGCCACACGTAACGCTGGGGCACCTCCCCACCAATGGCTGAGCTCACAGAAGGCAGATAGTTGGGTACCTAGAGTAGGGCCGCATCTGGCTGGGGTCTGGGTATCGGCCACCTCCAGCCCCACCCACCAGGAAAACCTCTCAGAGTCAATCCCAGGCCCTCAGGTCCAGCTCCTACCCTCCCAGAGGTCCTGGGCCACCACTCCCTCCTCCACCCCATTCCTCGCAGGAGCCCTCCCTTTCCAGGTCCTGGGCCGTGTGTGCAGTTCTCATTTCCCAGCTAGGCTGGGATCTGTGCAGGGACAGAGCGGGCCTTCTCCATCTCCCCACCAAACAGAACCTTCGCTTTGGGGCAGTTTGTATAGATAGGTTCAGATGGTCCCTAACCCTGTAGTCCAGAGCTCCACCTCACATAAGACCCTGTGGGAACCTCAGTAATGTAGAATCAGTCTGAGGAGAGGTGAGTTACAGTCTGACCATTTTAAAAGTGATGCCCAGCTGAGCTTCTCCCATCACTGCCCCCAGCTAATCATTCCTCAGGTCAGGGGTGCCACAGTGGTGGAGGGTAGAGGCCAGACAGGTGTCCCTACTGTGTGTGTTTAAGAAAGCAGGTGCTTCCAACCTAGTCTGAGAAAAGTGACCTTGTTCTTATGCATTTCTCCTTTCCTTCTTTCTCAGTGCCTGGAACTCCTCTTTCATAAAGAAACTGCAACCTTACTCCAGGTTGAGGAAGAAGGGGGAGATAGTGCTTACATGGCTACAAAGAGTAGTGTTGAGAGTTGTGAGAGATGAGAGAATGGGTGATGACTGAACCATAAGTTAGATAGGAACAGGAATCCCCGCATTCATTCCCTCTGTTTTTTTTCAAGATGGTTTCACGAGCTAGCCTTGAACTCACTTTGTAGCCTAGGCTGGCCTTGAGCAGTGATCCTCCTGCCTCAGCCTCCCAAGGGCTGACATTACAGATGTGTGTCACTATACCCAGCAGTACTTTGTAAATTTAGTAACATAAAACTCACAGGCTAGTTGTGTGAAAATGCAGGTTTAGAACCTGAAAGTCTGCATTTTTTAAAAGATACCCAGGGCTGGAAAGAGCTCAGCAGACTAAGTGCCTGCTTAGGCAAGCACAGGGACCAGGGTTCAATCTCTACCCTGGGTTTGCTGAGCCAGCCACTGAGACAAGGCATGGTGGTGCACACCTATAATCCCAGTGCCAGGCAGGCTGAAAACAGAAGAATCACTATAAGCCTGAGCTGTGTAGCAAGACCTTGTACCAAATAAATAAAAGATTAAAAAAAAAGAATGCCTCTTGAGGATCAAGAGGCAGTACCCAAGACAGTAAGACCTCCTACTGTCCGTAACTGATCTGTCAGCCTCTCTGTTCCCCTGAGTTAGGTTAGTGAGAGTGTTGCCTCTATTGCCTCATTCTGAAGACTGCTCCCTAATCTCAGCTAATTTAAGTGCAACAGGATTGGTATCTAAAGCCTAACTGGATAGCTTGAAGCATTCAAGATCACTGAACCCTGACTCATGACTGGATAGATAAAATACAAAGTTGAGATTAGAAGTAGAGGTAGGAAAGAGCAGAGATTGTCTCTTATGTAACACACACTCACATGGACACACACAGAGTCAGATCCATACACCCCCTCCCTCCACCCCCACCCAAGCACATAAGTTCCCCACTCACCAGCTCTACCAGCAACAAGTAACATGGGGAGCTGCCATCTCACCCCAACCTCCCCATGAGCATAGAGCTAAAACTGCTAGAGCCAGGTAGGTAACACCTTCCTACCAGGGCAGTAGAAGAGAAATTCATAAAGAGAGAGTTCCAAAAACTCCTCTATCAGATTCTGCCATTAGAGATAATTTCTTTGGCCTCAGATAAAGTCCCCCCCTAATTACAGATGACTTCTCTATCTTCCTTGTTGCCCATCTCCCACCCCTTGCCAACTGGACAATAATTCCAGTTCCTGTAAATTCTACTTGCTATTCCTCTCTGAACCCCATCCCCTCCTCTGTCCTCATAGTAGCATAATCCATGCTCTAATGTCCCACTCATTTCCCTATTCTTGTCACTTCCTTTTAATCTGTTCTTCACACAGGAGCTGGAGTTGTCTTCTAAAGCTCGAATCTGGGCTGGCAAGATAGCTCATTGGTCTAAAGCGTCTGCTCAGGCAAGTTTAGGCAACTGCAGGGACCACGGTTGGATCCCCAGCATCACATGCTGTGCCAGCACCACCCCCAGGGCAGGCTGAGCCAGCCATAAATAAATAAAGTTTAAAAAAATAATAAAAAATAAAGCTCAACTCTGATCATGGCCCTTTCACAGCTTGAAATCATTCCAAAGTGCCCCCCCCATAAAATTCAAATTGTACACCTGATGTTCATGAAGACCTTTCTTTACCACCACCACCTCCCACAGCAACAACACCCCAGCCTTTAAGGAGGAATTATTCCCCAGTGCCCACACTGGGTTAAGAGCCTCCCTTGCGCCCCACAGTCCCTGTGTTCACTTTTATCACAAGAATCCCAATTCACTATGTTGTAACTGTATCTGAGGACTGTTTCTTGCAGCAATGAAATCTAAAGACAGGTCCAAATTCAGTTATATTCATCTACCCCTGACAGAACTTCTGTCCCTGCCCCTCAGGAGACAACTAGCACTGATCTGGGAAGCAGGAGTCCATCATGGTTGTACTTTCTATAATCTTCTTCCAACTTTTGTTTTTGTTCTTTCTTCTCTTTTTGAGACAGGTTTTGGTGTATAGGTCAAGGTGGCCTTGAACTCACTTTGTCACCCAGGCTGGCCTTGAACTCAAAGTGATCCTCCTCCCTCAGCCCACTCAGATTATCCTGTCACCATGCCTACTCCCCTTCCAACTGTCTTTTTTGTTTGTTTTGCTTTGTTTTTCCAGGGAAGGTACTGAGAATCAAACTTGGGACCTCACACCTGCCAGGCAGGTGCTGCACCACTGAGCTATATCCCCGGTCCTCTTCCAACTCTTGAAGGACGGTGACTGTACCTATCTCAGTCTAATTCTCCATCCTGTTTGTTGCTTTTCCTTCCCCAACCCTGTGTCTCTCCCCTTCTCTGATTTATGCTTTACACTAAGTCCTGACCTAGCCTTAACCCACATACTGGGAAGCCTGGCACTCACCCCACAGTCAGTGGCCACCGTGTACTCAAAGTGGAATACCAGGGACCAGATGATGCAGTAGAAGAAGCCAAACAAGGGGAAAGTGATGACCCAAGAGACCATGGTTGTAAATCGAAGCCGGAACACAGTCCCATCGGGGTCCAAGGGCTGGGAGGCCGCAGAGAACATCCTGTAGGGAATGATGCCCCAAGCAGGGTGAGGGACACAGCTTGGGTCCTGGTGGGATACCTGAGTCTGGGAAAGGGAAGCCTTTACCAGAGCTGGCTCCTCAGAGTATGAGGAAGAATGAAAGTGGCAGGGCATAAGGAGGAGAAGACAGCAGAGGAGAAGGAACAGTGGGAAACAGAACTGGAATGGCAGGAACAGCTCTTAGGAATCACTGGCACATTGACACTCTAGGATTACCTCTTGAAGAACCTGGGTAGTAGAAGCTCCCAGAGGCCTGGATGTAGGTGCTCTGACAGCTCATCTCACTCTTACCACCCTGACAAGCCATTGAGGAGAAAGATCAGAAGTGAAAAGCTTATTAATCCCATCTCACAGAGAGAGAGACTGAGGCCCCCAACCATGTTGGGATCAAATACTGGCTTCTTCATAACTTAAGACTCTTGGGCCCAGGAGATAGCTCAGTGGCAGAAGTGCCTGCCTGGCAAGTGCAAGGTCCTGAGTTTGATCCCCAGTACCACCAAAAAAAAAAAAAAAAAAAAAAGCTTAAGACTCTAAAAAAAAAATTAAGATGTGTTATGTACATGAACCAACTCCCCACAAAGAAAGTAATCTTTATGTTCTGTAAACATATATCAATAAAAATTAAAATATAATTTAAAAAAGATTCCAAATCAAGCTACGTTACCTGGACAAGGACCCCTGGCTAAATAAAAATGGCTAGAGCCTTCCCACTGACCCTGACTGACTGCATTCCTCTTCCTTGCCCAAGTTCAACCAGGAACAATGGGAGTGTCCTAGCGCCCATTTCAGTGGGGCCACAGTCTGCCAGCTACCCACCCTCTGGGTCTGAATGAGCTAAAGCCTCAGGCTAGAAGGATCCTGATGCCAAAATATCAAGGACCCTAGAGAGACTCAGATTCCCATCTCCTTCTCTGAAAAGATCATATAACCCAAAGTAAGGTTTGCGGGGATCTGAGGGCCATATGGACTTTCTCCACTCAGCTGGCTGGGCCAACTCAGACTTCTATCTAGGTCAGATGCAGAAACAGGGACATGGGCTTCATCATCCTCTCCTCTGGGCAAAGGAACTTCCTCCCCACAACTCCTACTCTCCAGACCACCATGACTGATCAAGCTAGGCTCCCTGCTGGGAAAAGTTGAGACAGACAGATAAGACTTTGTATTAAATGGCCCAGAACCACATCTCCCCTTAGGACTCACACTTCCCTCGGTTATGAAGACTCCAGTCCACTGGTCCAGCACCTTGTCGGAGATGAGGTCTCACTAAATAGCACTCACACTAGCTGAAGAATCTGGAGCTTGGGTTGAAGGCTCTAGCCAGACTGAGATTTCTCTAAGTCTGCAGGGTCCCACCCCCAAGTCCTGCCCTCCCACCTACAGAGCGCAGTTCTCCATGCCTGCCCAGCACACAGCCTTCTCAAGATCAACAAGCCATGTCATAAATCCAGGAACACTCTGCAACAGTAAAAAGAGATAGTGGCTGAGGTCAGCCCACTGCAGCTTCTTTGCCAGGGGTGGGGGTGGGGATCTTTCTGAGGGTTGTGTTTAGGAATATAGGCAAGTTGCTAGGAAGGAAAAAGGAAAGCAGAATGGGACTGGACCCTTTCTGAATGGAACAGGACTCCATGTGTATCTTGAAAAGAATGGAGAACTGGCTAATCCTGTCATAATAGATCAGGATCCTAGGAAGATCTAGAAAGGCCTGAATATTTCATATCAGTGTCCAGCCTTTGCCTGTAGCTAATGGCAGTTCAAGTGCATCAGTATAGGGCTAACTGCCAGTAAAAGGAATGAACAATTCTGCTTTTGTCTGTCCTGACAGCAATTCTACTTTTTTTCTTTAAAGGGTGTGGGAATAATAGCTTAGTGTGAAGACCCTGGGTTCAAGCCCCAGTACCATGAAAGAAAGGAGAGACAGAGAGACAGAGACAGAGACAAACAGAGACAGAGGTAGAGAAAGAGAAGTAACACAAGGTCAAGCTCTGGCATAGAAAAAAGTCACCAACTGAGTCAAGTCCCAGAGTACACTCAGGGTAAGGAGGAGGCCATGTTCTGTGAAGGTTCTCTGAAGCGAACAGAGCTATGCTCCCTAAGACAGACTGAAGGACCCCACTACTGATTCTTATTTCTGTAGGGTTCACCTAAAGCCCTGAGGAGAAAGTTCCTCTATGGCTATCAAAGCAGAGCTAGGGACGGAGCAAAAATCACTAGAAAGAAAATCTGTGGTTACCACAAGAGAGAGCTTGCTAAATATTAGTTATTAAGCTGCCATAGATAGGTTACCCAAAGAGGAAAGAAAATTACCATCACTAAGAATGAGCAAGCAGGGGCCGGCAAGATGGTTCAGTGGTCTAAAGAGCCTGCTTAGGAAAGCTCAGGCAACTGCAGGGACTGCGGTTCGATCCCCAGCACCACATGCTGGGCCAGCCCATTACCAGGGCAGGCTGGGCCAGCCACAAAATAAATAAATAAAGAAACAAAACAAACACAACAAGCAAGCAAACAAACAAACAAATAAATAAATAATTAAAAAAAAAAAAAAAGAATGAGCAAGCAGACACAAAGTCAATTATTGATGTGCTGGAAGATGGCTTCCTTGACTCCTAGGGTTGGCCATTCTTGAGATATTCTAGATGAGAAATTGAAAAGGCACATATGAAAAGCTCCAGTTGGATCCAACAGGGGAGCTCCAGGGAGTAGGGATAAAATACTCCCAAGGTCCACAGGCCTAGTACCCCTCCAGCAATTCCCACATTTTGTTATCCTTTTTTATCTAGTTAGTATACCAAAAGGTAATAGGTGCAAGGTATGCTTGAGTGTATTGAGCTCATTAGCCCTCAGGGCGAGACTTACTGCTGTACAAATATTATAATTTATTTGGACTACAATTACCTTATACTTTGCCTTTCCCTAGTAAAAGGTGGACGGGGGATGGGAGAGAAGTTCACATGGACTCAACAAGTACTTGGTGACTTTGACTGCCTATCCTCAAAGAGACCCTGGTCTGAATGGCAAGACAGATACAAGTATAGATATGACAGAAATGTATGAGAGATGGATAAGTGAGTTTGTCTCAAAAAAAAAAAAAAAAGTTTTTTTTTTCTTTAAAGGGTGTGGGAATAATACTTAGTATGAAGACCCTGGGTTCAAGCCCCAATACCATGAAAGAAAGAAAGAAGAGAAAGAAGAGAGAGACAGAGACAGAGGTAGAGAAAGAGAAGTAACACCAGGAACTGAAGGCACTCAGAAAAAGAAGTGATTCAGTTTGCCAGAAGAAGGGAAGGGAGAGCTTTTTTGGGGGAGGAGATGCCTTGAAAAGACTTTGCAGAATGGGCAGAAATTATCTATAACAATAGGAATGGGGCTGGGGAGATAGCTCTGTGGCACAAGTGCCTGCCTGCCAAGTGCAAGGTCATGAATTTGAGCCCCGGTCCTACCAAAAAAAAAGAATAACAGGAATATTTGATAAATTATCTGAGATAAGCATTAGATCAGGAAAGAGTGCCGCTTCCCCAGATCACCTGATCACTCTTGTTCCCTTTTTTTTTTTTTTTTTTTTTTTTTGCGGAACCAGACATTGAACTCAGGCCCTTATACTTGCCAGGCAAGAGTTCATTCTACTGAGCTATCTCCCAGCCCCAGTCCTGTTCCTTTGGACAGCCCATCTCAGGGCTCACCAGATGGGTACCCATAACCAAGGCTCATGTCCATGTCTACCCATGGACAAATCAGGAGGGGAAACTTCAAGTCATATCAGCAAAAGAAGTAGGCCTCCACCCCAGACCCCTAGCCGGACTGCTGTGCTAGTCCAAGCCCTTTCTCTGAAGCAGATGCCTCTTACAGGAAGTTGGAGAGCTTCCTATAAAGGAAATTGGCTACAACTTCTGTTTGAAGCTAGGGTCCAGGGCCTTATGTCCAGGCTTCTTTTCAACCTACAGGCCCCTGGCTAACTTCATTTCCTCCCCTGCCTTCCACCCTGACCATTTCTTTTCTTCATTTTCTTGCTCTTCACCCTTCACACTCGCCAATCCATTTTCCCATCCTTCTATCAGAGGCTCTATGTTAGCACTGGAAAGGAACTGGGCAGGAATCACCAGGCTTACTTTCTTTTTGTTAGCACTGAAGATTGAACCCAGAACCTATGCACCAAGCTCTGTCCATAACTCTTTTTATTTTTCACTTTGTGACAGGATCTTACTAAAGCCCAAAGTTTCCCAAGCTGGGCTTGAACTTGTGACCCTTCTCTCTCAACCTCCTGGGTACTAGGATTATAGGCATTCACCACCATACCCAGCTCAATCTCACTATAGATATGATTTGGGCAAGTAATACTCAGTTTCTGGGTCTCAGGTAACATAAAGTCAATGAATCAACTAGGAGTACAACAGCAGTCAACACAAATGAGATGAGGTCTCATTTACTCTAGAATAGAGTACCCTACAGAGAAAAGATTCTCATATTTTTTTTATGGCCCAGGTTCCAACATATCCCTTTCCAGGGAGTGAATGACCATCTACAGAACCTCAGATGGCATATGACCTACCCCAGAACACACACACACACACACACACACACACACACACACACACACACGTACATAATTAAGCCCCAAATGAACAGGCAGTTTCTCTCATACACATGCCCCACTCAGAGCTATTTTAAACAGTCATGGCCCCCACAATCAATCTCTTTCTTCCTCTGTCTAATACACACACACACACACTCCCACAATGACAGGCACAAGTGCACAGTGCTATACTACAAGATCCAAAATGCCCTCTAGTCCAGTCTTCTTCTCTACTTTCCAGAAAACCCTGGGGCTCCTTAAAACTGCTATGAAGTAATGATTGGGTTCTGAACTTGAGAGCTACCCAATCCCTAGAACCTTCAAGGAAGGTGGAAAGGTACGGATCTTTAAGACTTCAGTGTTCAAGCACCCCTAAGAGCACACTGGAGAGCTTGCTACTGTTGTTAAAGTAGAATTAGGATCCAGAAACAGATCCAAAAATGGCCTGTACATGTGGTATCAGTGCCTCAAGTCCTACCCCGCAGTGCGTGGCCGTTGTCTCCTTGAAGTGGAAAAGCAGGGACCAGAGGATACAGAAGAAGAAGGCGACGAGTGGACAGCAGACTGTGACCAGGGCCACCAAGGTGAAGCGGAGCCGGACCAGAGTCCCATCCCGGTCCAGGGGCAGTGGGACCTGGTACATCTTGTCTGACCTGGGGATGGAGGAGCAAGCTGTCAGGGCCCCAGGCAGCAGGGCTGGACTGAGAGGCAGAGTCAGCTCAGTCCCAAACTCAGCTGGGCTATGGCATGAGGCATCCAAAAAGTAAGTCTCCTACACTTGGACAGTTCCTGCCCAGCATGAGGAAGACTGACTCAGAATCCCAAGACAACACCCAACTGCAATTTCAAACAAAAGACAATAAACCTGATCTGTACTAGGATAAAGCCTAAATATCAAGATTGGGAGACATTCTCCTCAGACTTGTGCCTGGCCTGAGAGGCCTTGGTCTACAGGTGCTAGTTTATCTAATCTCTCATTATTTCAAGAATAACAAAAACCTTAAAACAAAAGGCCAGCAAGATAGCTAAAGGGATTAAGTTCCTGCTTAGGCAATTGCAGGGACTCCAGTACCAAATGCCCGCTGGCACAGAGTCGGCCACTGAGACCAGACATGGTGGCACACACCTATAATCCCAGCACTGGGGAAGCTGAAAACCAGAGGACCACTACGAGTCTGAGCTGCATAGTGTGACCTTTTTCCAAATACATAAAAAAAAAAGCAAGGAGTGGTGACATATGCCACCTGTAATCCTAGCACTTATGAGGTTGAAGCAGGAAGATCACCATGAGTTCAAGGCCAGCCTGGACTCCATAGTGGGTTCAAAGCCAGCCTGAACTGCATGGCAAGACCCCGTCTCAATGGGCAACCACAAGGACCATGGTTTGATCCCCAGCACCACATGCCGTGCCAACCCCACCCCCAGGGCAAGCTAGGCTAGCATGCATATATATATATATATATATATATATATATATATATATATATATATAATGACTCCATCTCAAAAGGCAAAGCAAGGGGGCTTTCAGGTTTGCTCAGTGGTTAAAGCACCCAAGCAGAGATGCCTGTGAGGCACTGGGGACAGCAGTTCCATCCCCAGCCCCCACCAAAAGACAAAACAAAACAAAACCAAAGACAATCAACAGCAACACCAAGACAATCAACCAGAGAGTACATGGCCCATCACCTCCCCCAAATTTCTGAACCTCAGGCTCACACCCCAGGCTTAGGACCTCTCATCAGCTCTCATAGGTTCACCCCTCCTGCACCTATAGGCCCTTCCCAGACTCTGAGTATAGGCCCATAGTCCACAGCAGCAGGGATTCCATGGAAGCTGGTAGAACCTCGACCCCTGCTGCCTCTTGTGCCCAAAGGGTGAAAGGCTTTGCAGAATCAGGTCTGGCACATGCCTGGGCTTGCTGTTTGCAGAAGAGAATCGCTTGGTCAGCTTCTGGAGGCTTCCGATGCCCAGGGGCCTGTTCACCCCTCTTGAAATTAGGCAAGAGCTTTTTTTTTTTTCTTTTTTTTTTTGCGGTACCGGGATTGAACTCAGGACTCTGCGCTTGCCAGGCAAGAGCTTATTCTGAGCTATCTCCCTGGCCCAAGGCGAGAGCTCTTGAGGACAACAATTTCTCCTTCCAATGAGCAGTAACCTAAGGTCAGAAACTATACTGGTAAACACTAACAATCTTAACCCAGCACCCTTCAATGTACAGAAAGAAGTGGAGGAAGGAATCTCCTCAGGGTCACAGAGCAAATAGATGGAAACACCAGCAGTACGGAGATGTTGGGGGTGCAAAGAGTTACACACTGCAGCTGTGGGCAAGATCAGATTAGGACTGGGAGAGGGAAGAAGATGGGGGTACATATGCATAGGAGAAAGAAAAGAAAAACTAAATCTTACATGAGTGAGTCATCAACCCTATTCCCTTTGTCAAGATAAAGAAACCAAGATCCAAAAGGAGCAAAGCCCTCCTCTAAGCTGAGCCTCGAAGAAAAGGCAAGCACAGAGGCTTCTTAGTTCCAAGATTAGGCTGGCTCCAGCTATGTGAAGAACCTGCTCGTCTGGTCTTAGCAGCCTTACCAAATCAAGTCCTCGGCCTGGCCCCACCCTCTGAACACTCCCCTCTAGTCCTTTCCTTGAGCATTCTTGACCTTCGTTTGGGTGGTGTCCCAGCATTCTAGAACAAGCAGGGTGAATATGCCTTGCCATTTTCATCTACCTTCCCCATGGGGAGTGGGGGGATCAGGAGACGTCTCAAGTTCTGCTCTCCTTTTGTGGCGGTGAGGGGCAGAGGGGCAGAGAGCTCTCCAGGGAATTGCTGTAGGCCTAACACATGCCCTAGATCACCCCTAAATGGACTATAAGTTTGTTAGGACTCACTCTCCCTACCTGAGGAGCACCTTCCTCATCCAGTCCAAACTCAGATTCTATAGCTGGAGTAGATCTAGGCCCCCTCCCCTCCAACTTTTCTCCCAGAAACCAGCTGTTCCATATCCCTCAGGAATCTGAAGGGGCTTCAGTGATTGAAAATGCAGTACCAAGGATAAGGACATAGCTCAGTGGCACAGTGCCTGCCTGGCAAGTGCAAGGTCCTGAGTTTGATTCCTGGTACCAAAAAAAAAAAAGAAGGTTCTATCTCAGAGAGCCAGGGATCAAACCACAGTACCTGCGGTTGACTAAACTTTCCTAAGCAGGCACTTTAGACTGCTGAACCATCTCACAGGCCCAATCTGTTACATTTCTTGGATGAATGCCTAGCCTCTCTTTTAGCTGTATGACCTTGGACAAGTCAGATACCCAGTCTGGGCCTGCTTCCATAGTTGTACAGCAGGAAGATCGGGAGTAGGTCTAGGTTACTTCCAAGGCCTCTCCACAGCCCAGGACAGAGAACACACCACCTGGCTGTTCAGCCCAGACAGCTTTAATTTCCTCATAGGTACCACTTAGCTGAACATTGCTTTCTTAGGAATATCCCTACCTTCAAAGTTCCTAGACATTCGCTTACCAGTATGCCCTCTCAGAAACACTCGTGGAGTGTCTGCTACTCAGTAGGCATCCTGCTCAGCACTAGCTTTATATTATCTCTTAATCCCCGCTATAATCTATTAATTAGGACTTACGGTCTATGCTTCCATTTTACAGAAGGCACTGAGGTTTATCATGGTTAAAAGCACTTACTCAAAGATCACAGGCTTTTAACTGGCAGGGCTGGGATGTGAAACTAGTCTATGAGGTTCCAAGGCTCCCCCAGGCCTTCATCGCCACACCAGGGCTGAATTCTGACCCGGAGGCCCTGCGGAGTAAAGAAGGGTGAGTTTAACCCCTGCACACCTACTCCCCTATAGGGGTAAAGGAAGGAGACCAGCTCAGCGTGTCCCCAAGGAAGCAGTTCCAGGAAACAAGAGTGTGCGCAGGAGGGGAGGCTCGGAGATCAGAGCCCGGGCCCAGTCCAGCCGAGGTAGGACCGCGTGGCCCAGCTCTCGGTATGGGGCCTCCGGGGGCGCGAGTCCTCGTACTCACCCAAGCAGTGCTGGTGAGGAGGCCGCATCAGAGCACGGGACCCCCCCGGGGTGCCCGGCCGGGCCGGGGTTAGCGGCAGGGGAAGGCGGGCGGGAGCTGGAAGAGCGCGGGGCGGGGCTGGCGTTTGGGGCGGAACTTAGGGAGGAAACTGCGCCCTAGTCCACTGCTGGCTCCTCCCCACTGCCGGGGACCCCGGCCCTGGCGCACCCCCTAATCTGTTGTCTCCAACCACGTCTCTCCAGCCCTATAACGCCCCATTAATTTTGGCTGCATGAGGCCAGCCAGAAGAGACCCGTACACCCGGGTTTTACGTGTTGGATAAGCCACCTGGTCACCTTCTCTTTCTCCGCTGCAGTCCATCACCTGTTGAAAGAACAAAAAATCGATTCAATAGGGGCCCCATTTCTGATTCCCAGAGCCCAGTTTCTCCTGTCCTGCACCCTCATTCGCACCAAATTATCTAACTTTGCCCTCTGAAGCTTTAAGCCAGCTTTGCTCCAGCCTCGGCGCCCCTCCTCTAAACTTTGCTCCTCAGAGAGGAGGACTGGGGCATTTCAGCAAAGGGAAGCGCACGCTGCCAGTAGTTAAGATCCCGTCAGGCCCACTCCACAAACTCTGCGCTGTTCCCGTCTCTATCAGCAGAGGGCGCCCCTTCACATGCAACAAAACAGAGTCTCTCAGGCCCCAGCTTTGGGTCCCACAGGAAGAGTTGAGCCTCAGAGACCTGGTCCCCCAGGGATTGCTTCCCCACCCTGACCCTTACCTACTCATAAAGGGGAATTCTGGACCACTTCGCAAAGACCATCCTACTCTACAAAGGAGGGCAAGGGGACCAAAACTCACTCCTCTGGCACTCTGGGGGATTACAGATCATCTGGAGAGGGTAGACTTCTGAGTGTTACCATCACATCTGTCCCATAGAGACTGACACATTCTGAGCATTCATCATGTCTCAAGGTTAATGCATTATGATCTCCCAATATGCCCCAGGCACTTTGCTACTATTTATGTGTTTTTCTCGTTTAATCTTCACTTTGTTTATTTATTTAGTCTTTTTGAGACAAAGTTTCACTATGCAGCTCAGGCTGGCCTTGAGCTCACTTTGTAGTCCAGGTTGATCTCAGACTTGCACTGATCCTCCTGCCTCAACCCAACTGCTGAGTGCTGGGATTACAGGCATGCACCACCACACCCAGCTTAATCCTCATTTTAAAAATATTCTGAAATAGATACCATGAGCATCCCAACTTATCAATGCAAAACAGAAGGAATTGCTACTAAATGTCAAACGAAGGATTCAAGGCTAACACCTGCAATCATTCCCTTATAGCTATAGACTGATGACCTCATGATGTAGCTGTAATTGCCACTTTGCAGAATGGGGAAGAGTTCCAAATTTGTTTGCCAGAGCTCTTTCATATGCAGTCTTATTTATTCACACAGCTAGGCCAGTGGTGATAAACTTATGGCACAAGTGCCTCAGTGGCTGTATCATTGAAAGATCTGAAGTTTGCCATCACTAGCCTACACCTGAGGTAGTGGGATCACAAATTTAAGCTCAGCCTGGGCAACTGAGTGATTTAGTGAGACCCTGATGTAAACTTTAAAAAATAAAAGGTTGGGGATAGTAGCTCAGTGTGAAGGATCAATCCCCAGTATCAAAAAACAAAACAAAACTTATTTTGAATTCTTTCATACTATGTTCTTTAGGGTTCCAGAGAAAATAGATTCATAAACCACATAAGAATTATGTTTATCTAATTTCGGCAGTTGATTTCGGTTTTCTGCCTTGGACCTTCATAGAATTCGCTTTGTCTAGCTCCATCCCAGAGAGCCTCCTTCTGGCCTTGTTCTCTATCTTGATCGCTTGTCTCTTCCCTCAGCCCTAAGTACCATTCCTTAAGGCCAGAGTCCTTCTCTCTGCCTCTAGGCCACTGCCCAGGTCTGAACTGTGAGGTGCTCTCATCTTGCCTTTAACTTTCTGGTGATTGGGGCCACGTGGGCAGTTCATCTTTCAGCTCAGATTCTGCATTTCTTCACCTGTAAAAATAGCTTTAGGAATATCCACAGCGTAGAGTTGTTGTGACAATTAGAGGTAATGCAGCAGTGTGCCAGGCATGCAGAAGGTACCCAATGCGTAATGTTTATGACAACTACTGTGTAAGTTGTGATACATTTGGAACTCATCCTTACTGATCCTTCTCTGAGGAGTCTGAGCTCAGTGTCACTGACTCTGAATTGTTTCTTCAGGTTAAAAGACACCTATTTTATTTTATGTGAGGAAAAGTAAAAGGGGTTCTCACTATGTGCCAGAGACTTGTACACATTTTTATTAATTTAATGAGATAAATTTGAATCTACTTTATAGATAAAGAAGTAGAGGAAATATTTAATCCTCTACTCTCACCCTCATTGGGTAGGCACTCGGGGTTCATCCCAATTGGCATTTGTCTGCTGTCCCTGTAGCTGGTACTTCATCAAGGTCTTCTACTGTCTCTTGCCCTCTTCGTGGGTTCATCTTGTATCTGCACATACTCCAGAGAGCCTCTGACTGCAACAGCATCACCAGTTTCCAGCTTCAGCTGGTCACTCTCAGTCTCTCCATCCACACGTATATATCACACATCCCCAACTCAGCTGAGGGTTTGTTTCTAGGGATGTTCGACCCCTCAAGCATAGGGAAGTGTACATGTCGGGGGAGGGAGGGTAGATAAGAGGAAGGGAATACTGGATATAGTTGTCAAGGAATGTTTCCTATAGGCAATCTCTTTCACTGGTCTTCCTGACTTCCTGTCTATCATCCTTCCTGCTATGGCCGTATTGTCACTCTTAAAATGCAATCTGACCATGTCCTCGCTTGTTGTAAACAAATTATTAAGCCACTCTCCACAGCTTTTAGGATCAAGAGCAAATTCCTTAGCATGGTATTCAACATCCTTCATAATGTCACCATCTTCTACTCCAACAATCAAAAAATTTACATTCTGTACTACACCCTATTTTCTTCCTCTGTGAAGGTTTGTTTAACTTTTCCTCATCTTCTTCCAGGTGGCATAATCTGCCCTCCTCCCTAGTTCATAAACTGCATCTGATGACCGTCTGTCAAATCTTCACTAGCACTCTGATCACAACATAGCAAAATTATTGCCTGCACAAAAAAAATAAATAAATAGGAAGATTGCCTGCCTTTCTTGCCTTTCTGTTCTTTTTTTCAATGGCAGAAAAGTTTTATTGACGATAAGATAAGAAACAGGTTCTGTAGGTGAGTTTGGGCCAAGTCAAACAGGAAAAGAAGTATACTCTATAAGGTGAGGGTGGGCCACCATGCAAAAGTGGCCTTTCTTATCTTCCTGAGAGGTTTTTTTTGTTTGTTAGTTTGTTTTTTGTCTTTTTTAGGTATGGACCAAGAGACCTGGTTCTGGAAGTTCTTTTATGGATGAACTCCACCTATTTCATTTGTTTCTTAATCTTTTAAGTTAGTGCACAGACAAAGATACAGTAGGAGCTAAAAAATATCAATTGGATTGATTTAACTGAACAGGATTTTCAAAGGATGGGCAGTATCCAAATAAGTGAAATAGAATTTTAAGAACTATAAGAAAGATCTTTGAAAACAGTCTGTGGGGACAATCTGCTCAGGCTCCCCCTTCTGGCCCTCTTTTGGCCTCAAGCTTTCTTTCCCTAGTAAGTCTATTCTGCTCTGAGAAAGAGAGAAAGAGAGAGAGAAAGAGAGAGAGAGAGAGAGAGAGAGAGAGAGAGAGAGAGAGAGAGAGAGAGAGAAAACAGTCTGGAAAGTCCCTAAAAAGTTAACATAGTGTTAGGACAGGACTGCAGTTCTACTTATAGGTAGACACCCCAAAGAACTGAAAACAGATACTTAAATAGGTACACACACATTCATAGAAGCCATAGTGAAAATACCTCAAATGTTCACCAGCCAGAGGATAAACTGTAATATATTCATACAATAGGATATTATACATCCATGAAAAATAATGAAGCACTAGTACATGCTATAAGCCAGATGAACTTTGAAAACATGGTAAGTGAAAGAAGCCGAACACATAAGGCCACATACTGTATGGTTCCTTTTATATATAATATTCAATGTAAATACATCCACTGCATATTATGTATCGTATAATGCAGACTGGTGGTTATCAGTGGTGGATAGAGAGGGGAACAAGGAAATACTGCTGGGTAGATAAGGGGATTTGCTTAGAGCAGTGGTGGCAAAACTATAGCACATGTCCACTTAAAGCTCTAAAATGTTCACCATCATTGTCTTAGAGTGATGACAATGCCGCAGAACATTGTGAATACCGTATAATAAATGCCACTAATCTCTTCACTATTTTTTCTTGTGGTACTGGAGATCAACTTCAGGAATTCCTCACTAAGCTATGTCCCCAATTCATTTTCTATTTCTTAATTTGAGACACTCCTGCTAGTTTGCTACACTGCCAAGAGTAGGCGCAAACTTGTTATCCTCCTGCCTTAGCTTCAAATTGGTCATGTCTAGAATAGTTAACTGCAGACTGGAAATATAGTTCAGTGACAATCTTTTCCTAGTATACATGAGGCCTGGGTTCAATAACTAGTATTGAAAAAAAAAGTTGCCATGCATACCTATAATCTCAGTACTCAGGAGGCCGTGACAGGAGGATTATTGCAAGTTTGAAGCCAGTCTGGACTACATAGTGAGGTCCTACCTACTCATAACAGTGTTTTTCACTAATAGCTAAAAACTGGAAACAACCCAAGTGTCCATTAACTAAAGAACAAACAAAATATACCATACCCACACATGGAATATTAATCATAAAAAGGAATTAAGTACTGATACATGCTATCCATGTAGACAAGTCTGGAAAACACTTAGCTAGGTAAAAGAGGGTAGCCAGATATGCGGCAAAATGATGTTTTTATGGAATGTTCACAACAGCAAATCCATACAGAAAAGATGAAGGCATAGGTCCTGGGGCTAGGTGCAGAGGACAGGGTTACGAAGTGACTGCTAATGGGTCTAGAGTTTCTTTTCTTTCTTTTCTGGTCTTGAACTTGCAGCAAGTAGCCATCCTCCCTCAGCCTTCTGAGTGCTGCGATTACAGGCACATGCAACCACACCCATCATTCAAGACAAAATTTGTTCCACAAATTTTTGTGAGTATGTACCAAAATCCTTGTATTTAAAGTGGAAGAGGGAAAATGGTAATAAACCAAACACGTGTTATGGGAATTAGAGTAGAAATTTGTGAGCCATGAAGCCCTGGTTTGACAAAGATGTCCTAGGAAATGACACCCTGCAGGCCCCATTCCTACCAGAATAGTTAATAGGAGGTTCTTTGAAATTGCTGAGCTATTCATTCCTTATCCAGTGTGTTCTCCAGTCCTAATCCAAGTACACACTGCTGAAGGATCTCAGTTTCTGCATATATACTAGTACTCTGAACTGCCTGTACCCACTGGCTTACTCATTCAAGGCATCTTTCTTTCTTCTTTCCCCCTCAATACTGGAGACTGAATCCAAGTCTTTGGCATTGAACTACAACTGACCCATGTATGTATGTATGTATGTATGTATGTATGTATGTATGTAAGAATGTATGTATGTATTTAGATGGGGCCTCATTAAATTTCCCAGGCTGGGCTCCAATTTGCAGTCCTTCTGCCTGAGCCTCCCAGAGTGCTGGAATTACAGGTATGGCCACCTTCAAGCATGCCTGGCTTCAAGACATGTTTCTAAGCTACTTTTTTGTGTCAGACTCCATGTTTCAGAATACTTAGAAAGGGAACTGTGTTTACTCTGGTTTTTTTTTTCCGGTCTTTTTGAGACAGGGTCTTGCTTACTCAGGCTGGCCTTGAGCTCACTTTGTAACCCAGGCTAGTCTCAAACTAACATCAATACTCCTGGCTGATTCACAGTAAATTCTTCATAGTTGATGATATTTGTATTCTCTAAAAATGCCCCAGCTGAACCAGAAGAGACCTAGAATACCAAAAGCAATCCTGGGTAACAAAGGAAAGCTATCCCAATCCCTGACTTGAAATTATACTATAAAGCTATTATGATAAAATCAACATGGTACTGACAAAAAAAACAGACCTGCAGATCAATAGAACAGAGGAGAAGATGCAGATACTACTACAAACACACACAGCCATCTTATCTTTGACAAAGGGGACAAACATGCTCATTGAAGAAAACTTTAATAAACAGTGCTGGAGGGGCCACGGAGATAGCTCAGTGGTCTAAGCACCTGCCTAGGCAAGTGCAAAGACCTCGGAATCATGTGGTATGACAGCCCCACCCTAGGTGTACTGAGCTGGTCACCAACACCAGATATGGCAGCGCACACCTGTAATCTCAGTGGTGGAGAGGCTGAAACAGGAGGATCACTACATCTGAGCTATGTATGAGACCCTGTACCTAATACATAGAACATTATTTATTTATTTGTATTTTAGGGAAGGGTCTAAGGGTGTTCAGAGTCTCACTACTAGGTCAGACTCATAGTGATTTGTCCATTTACAGCCTCCCAAGAGCGGGGATTATAGGTTCCTACCACCACATCCAGTCTCAATTGCCTCTCAGTGAGCCCCGGGGGCAGGGCCAGCATAGCATAGAATGTTTTTTAAAAATAAAAAATAAATGGTGCTGGAAAAACTGACTTTCCACATGATAAAGGGTAAAATACTATCACCATGCACAAAATTATAGTCAAAATGGATTGAAGATTTGAATATTAAAACTGGAACACTAAATCCTCTGGAGGAGAAAGTAGGTAGAAATTCTAAAGACATAGAGTAGATAGAGAGTTTATGAACAAAAACCAAATTGCATGGGAAATACTTCAAAGAATCAACTATTGGGATCTTGTCCTTTTGAAAAATTTCTGCACATCAGAAGAAACTATCAAGAATGAAAAGAAAACCCATGAATTGAGAAAAAATTATAGCTGACTGTCCCTCAGACAAAGGACTTCTATTTTTTTTTTTTTTATGTCTTTGGTACAGGGTCTTACTACATAGCTCAGATTCATTGTGATCCTCCTGTTTTCACCCTCCTCAGTGCTGGAATTATAGGATGTGCCACCACTCAGCACACCCCAGGGGTGGGGCCCATATGGTACATAGTGTGGGGTGGGGGGTCCCTGCACTTGCCTAAGCAGGCTTTTAGTCTGCTGAGCTATCTTACTGGCCCAGGCAAAGGACTTCTACCTAGAACATATAAAGGATTAAAAGGCCTCCAAATTTCAAACACTCAATCTAAAAACGGACATTTGGGAGGAATATACATGTCACAAATGAAGTAATATAAATGAAACATAAACATATGAAAAAATGTTCAGCATAATTGGTGATTCAAGAGATGCAAATTAAAACAATGCTAAGATGTTATCTTACCCCAGAAAGAATGGCTATCAAGAAGTCAAAAGGGTCTGGGGAGATAGCTTAGGGGCACAAGTGCCAGCCTGGCAAGTGCAAGGTCCTGAGTTTGATCCCCGATTCTGGAAAAAAAAAAAAAAAAAAAAGAAGTTAAGGGCTGGGGAGATAGCTCAGTGGTTTAAGTGCCTGCCTGGCACTGAGTTTGATTGCTGGTACAAAAAATAAATAGATAAATAGATAAATAAAAATTAAAAATTAGGGGCTGGGGAGATAGCTCAGTAGCCTGGCAAGCACAAGGGCCTGAGTTTAATCCCTGGTTCTGAAAAAAAAAATTTTAAAATTAAAAAACAAAATCAACCAATAAAAAATGTTGGAGCCGTGTGATGGCACACACCTGTAATCCCAACACTTGAGAGGCTGAGGCAGGAGGATCGGTGCAAGTTTGAGACCAGCCTGAGCTACAAAAGTAAGCTCAAGGCCAGCCTGAACTGTATAGCAAGACCCTGTCTCAAAAAGACCAAAAAAAAAAAAAAAAAAAAAAAAAAAAAATGCTGGAGAGGCTGTGGAGAAAAAAGGGAAAGGAAAAGGAACTCTTCTCCACTCTTGTTGTTGGGAGTGCAGATTGGTACAATCACTTTGGAAATCAGTTATGGGGATTTCTCAAAAAGTTAGGATTGGAGGTCCCATGCAACCTAGCTATTCCTCTCCTCAGTATTTTTCCAGAAGAACTGAAATCATCATAACACAGTAATATATGTGCACCCACATTTATAGCAGCACAATTGGTCATAACTAAATCTTGGAAACAACCCAAATGCTCATCAACTAAGGAATGGATAAAAATGGTGTGGTATGTGGTATTTTTACACAATGGAGTATTACCTAAACATAAAAAATATAAATTTGAGGCTTTTATAAATGGATGCAACTAGACACTGTACTGGTAAGTGAAATAAATCAAACTCATATGTGCAAACATCACATTGTTTGACTAGTGGGACAACCTGAAAGAGTAAATAAAATCTGAAAGGTACAATAGGTACTACAAAAGACAAAAAATCTGCTCAATGGGAAGGAAAAACTGGGATGAAGAAAAGGACAAAAGAAACAAGGGAAGAGTCAGTGGTACAGCTCAGGGCACTAAGCGCTTGCTTAGATGAGCGCAGGGGCAGGGTTTGATCCCTGGCACAGCAGGCCATGCCAGCCCTGCCCCAGGGCGTGGTGAGCCAAATGGAGTCCAGGTGTGGTGCTGCACACCTATAATTCCAGAACTGGAGAAGCAGAAATCATGAGGATCACTACGAATCTGAGCTGCGTAGTGAGACCCTGCACAAAAAAAAACTTAAAAAAAGGGAAAAATATTTATATATACATATACATATATATATATATATATGCATATATATATATATGTATATATATATATTCAGGATAGCTTACATTCATATTTGTACTACTGATTTCTGCTTGTCTATTGAAAGGAGCAGTCAATGCTTTTTAAATTATTTATTTTTCATCTGTTTTTTTGGTCTTTCTGAGACAGGGTCTCACTATGTAGTATATGGCTGGCCTCGAGCTCACTTACTGTAGATCAGGCTGGTCTCAAACTCATACTGATCCTCCTGTCTCAGCCTCTCAAGTGCTGGTATCACAGGCATGTGCCACCATGGCTTGGCTTTTTTTTGTTTGTTTGTTTTTTAGGGAAGGGTCTACGGAGTGTTCAGGGCCTCACTACTAGATGGGACTCATAGTGATCCACCTGTTTACAGCCTCCCAAGAGGTGGGATTGCCACGGCCAATGCAGGCACAGCGCGCCCCAGGGGCAAGGCTGGCACTGGCAGGCCCCAGGATGAACCCCAGGCCCCTGCGCTTGCTTGCAGGCACTTTAATCTGCTGAAATATTTGGCTGGCCCTCTTCTTTTTAATTTCTTCCTTTTTTTAATGTATTTGCTAGAAGGCCTCACTACACAGCTTCAACTCACAGTGATCCTCCTGCTTTCAGCTTCCCTAGTGCTGGGATTATAGGCATGTGCCACCAGGCTCAGACTGGGTCCTGGGCTCAGTGCACCTGAGGGCGGGGCCAGTGTGGCATGCATGTAGTACCAGGAATGGAAGTCCATCCCTATGCTTGCCTAAGCAGGCACTTAGGCTGCTCAGCTATCTCACAGGTCCTTTCTTCTTCTTTTTGTTAATTTTTTTTTGTCTTTTTGAGGAAGGGTCTTGCTATGCAGTTCAGGCTGGCCTTGCGCTCACTTTTGTAGCCCAGGCTGGTCTAGAACTCACACTGATCCTCCTGCCTCAGCCTCCTGAGTACTGGGATTACAGGCGTGCATCACCACGCCCAGCAGTCCTTTCTTCTAACTTTTATTTTTTACCAGTTTTGCAGGTTTAGATATGGTAACCTAAACAACAAATTTGAAGATAATATTATGAAATACAACCATTGTCCAATTCCCATTACTTTTTAAAGGAAATTTTGTGTCATTTCTAATGTTTTTTGTTTGTTTACCATTTTGTACTTAAAAAAAAAAAAAAGCACTAGCTGGATGTGGTGGCATACACATGTCATCGCAGAAGTGGGGATGCTGAGGCAGAAATAATTGTCATGTGTCCAAGGCCAGCCTGAACTACATAGCAAGATCATGTGTCAGAAAAGAAAAAACATGTAGTTTGAACCCAGCCTGGGCAACTTAGTGAGAGCATGTCTCAAAATAAAAAGTCAAAATGGGACTAGGATCTAGCACAGTGTGAAGACCCTGGGCTCAATCCCCCACACCAAAGGCAGAGAAGGATGTAACTCAGTGTTAGAGCACTTGCTTAGCATACTCAAAGGTCCTGAGCTTGAGCCACAGTACTGCAAAACAAAACAATTTACTCATCTGGTGGCACACACTTGTAACCCCAGAACAAATTGGGATTGCTGTAAATTCAAGGCCAGCCTGGGGCTACATAGTTACGTTCAAATCCAACCTGAATTACAGAGCAAGACCCTATCTCAAAAATCAAACCAACAAAAAAACAATGACAATAACAACAAAACTCATCCATTACTTTATGCATCAAACATCTCACGTCCACCTATTGTGCTGCCTGGTCTTATAAGGGACGCTGAAATAAGCAGAGAAAAAGCTTAAACATATTTGGGCTTGAAGGTTAAAGAACAAATCACATTTTGAGGGAAGCATTGAGGAAGTTACTGTACTTTAACTTTTCAGGGGGAACTACTGAGTTTTTTTAAATTATTTTTTTAAAAAAATTTTGGTATTAGGGATTGAACTCAGAACCTTTTGCTTGCTAGGCAGCCATATAAGCTGCTGAGCTACATCTTCCCAGCAGATTTGAGTTTTTGATTTAGAGCAAGGGCAAAAGAGATTGGTGGGGGAGCTGGGGAGATAACTCAGGGGCACAAGTGCCTGGCTGGCAAGTGCAAGGTCCTGAGTTCAATTCCGGGTTCTGCAAAAAAAAAAAAAAAAGAGAGAGAGATTGATTGGTGGGAAAGCAGGAATGTTTGGTCAGAAGAGTTTTACTAGCTTCACTTTTTTTTTTTTTTTTTTTTAGAGAGAGAAAGAAAGGTTTATTTGGCTCACAGCTTGCAGTTTCCATCAGAGTTGACTGGCTCAAAGGGTGGGTGGCTTGGCAAAGAGGCACCACAGAGGAGAAAGGGGTCCACAGCAAGCAGGCAGAGGAGGGCAGGCAAGGGTAAAAATTGAGAAGGGATTTTTTTTGGGGGGGGCTGGCTCAGGCTGCTTTATGGGTGGGTGTGGGGATTGAACCGCCATCCCCTGTGCCTGACTGGTATTGCCCGCACAGGTGATTAAACCACTGAGCTAACCTGAAAGCCCCTAGCTTCACTATTTGGCCATCGATATTAACATTTTGCTTTCTTCAAGCAAATCTACTGAATACCTGTAATGTATCATTTTCTCCATCCATTATCTTATTTCATTTTCACAACCACCTTTTTTATTTTCCTAGCATTGATAATTGAAACTATTTGTGAATCAAAAGCTATATTACTGAGGTATGTCACTAATATTTATTTACTTAACTTTGAGACAGGATCTTTTAAATTGCCCAGGCTGGCTTTGAATTTTTTATCTTTCTGCCTCATTATCCCAAACTGGGGTTACAGGTATACACCATCACGTTCAACTAATTTCTTTTTTTTTTTTTTTTTTGAGATAGGGTCTCGCTGAATAGTCCAGGCTGATTTCAAGCTCACAATGTGTAATTCCAGTCTGCAACTGGTGGCTATCCTCCTGCCTCAGCCTCCTATGTGCTGGGCTCACAGGCCTGTGTCACCAGATTCTACACACTTCACTTTTGTTGTTGTTGTTGTTTTAAGGGAATTCTTTAATTCCTTTTTTTTAAATTCTTTTTTTTTTTAAATGTATTTAGTATAGGGTCTCACTACACAGATTAGACTTGTAGTGATCCTTTCTGCTTTTCAGCCTCCCAAACACTGGGATTACAGGTATGAGCCACAACACCTTCTCAATGGCCGGCTCAGGGCACCCTAGGGGCAGGACCAGCAAGGCATGCCAGAGATGGAACCTCTGGCCCTTGCATCTGCCTAAGCAGGCACTTTAATCGCTGAGCTATCTGGTCAGCCCTTTAGTTCCTTTCTATAACAGAACTCCAACAGAACTCATGTTAAGTTTTGGGCAAACCTTATTTCAGCTTTGTATTGCTGTTCCAAGAGGAGGTAGTAGGCCAGGAATATAGCTCAGCAGCATAACCGCCTGCCTAGCAAGTATAAATTCAGAATTCCATCCCTGGTACCGAGAAAAAAAAAAAAAAAAAATCAACAGGAGGTAGTATTGTAAAGATAAAGATAGTAGGCATATGCTTTGTTTTCAGAGTGATGTGCAGTTTCTAGAATACGTCTCCCAATAATAATCTAGTTTATTATGGGGCCCAGAAGGCACACTTAGGAAGATGCAAATAAAGACAGTTCTGATCTAAAAAAAAAAGTGGAGAGAACTACACAGAACAAAAGACTATAAATTACAGGATACGAAGTGACAAAACTATAACAGAGGGTTGCCCAAGCACTAACCCAGCTCTCTAAAGGTTGGCAATTGTATCTTACAGAAGGTGGAAACATTGGAACCAGGTTTTTAAGAATCAGTAGGGGTTCTCAAAGAACACGTAGGAAGGAAGTTCCAAAGCTTTTTGTATTTATTTGATTATTTTTATTACTTTTTAAACTTTATTTATTCATTTATATTACGGCCGGCTCAGTCTGCCATGGGAGTGGGGCTGGGACAGGATGTGATACCGGGAATAGAACTGCCGTCCCTGTGGTTGCCTAAGCTTGCCTAAGCAGGTGTTTTAGATCGCTGAGTTATGTTGCTGGCCCTTATTTATTTGAGACAAGTTTAGGCTGTCCTCAAATTTTTGATCCTCTAGTTTTAGCTTCCCGTGGGTTGGACTTATAGGCGTGTGCCACCACACCCAGCTGATTTTGTTTTGTTTTGTTGAGTCAGGGTCTGGCTATATAATTCAGGATATTCTTGAACTCACTATGTTGCCCAAGCAGATCTCAAACTTTCACCGCCCCTCCCCCACACGCCCTCACCTCCCCAGTGCTGGAATTAAGGGCATGTGTAACCACGCTCAACCCCCAATCATTTTTATAAGGACCAAAGTAAATCATTCTTTTAGAACACTTATACAATGTGCAGGCCTATCTTAGAAATTAATAATGGTAAAGGTGTCATGGGGATAGCCTGGGTCAGCAGCGAAGCAGATTAGGAAGCTCGGCCTCAAAGCAGTCAGACAAGATACGCAGACAGACCCGGCTCTCCGAGGGTCCACCAGCTCTCCACGTGTTCTACCCAGGAAGTGCAGGCCCGGCGCAGAAGAAAAAGTCTTCCCATCATCCCCCACGAACCAAGGCAAGTGAACAGTAGAATAGTTACCACTGCCATCCGGAGACCAGCCTTCTGATTGGCTCCAGCTTCCGCAGCTAGTCTCTCCGCTCCAAGAAAGGGGGCGGAGCCTCAGTATAGCGTCACCACTTTTCTTCTCCACCCTGTCCGGTACATACCAATCTAGCCACTCAACAGTCCGCTTCGAGGGACTCTCTGTGACGTCACGCCCCCTCCCAGCCAACCGTGACGGCAGAGAGGTGGGACTCCATGTCCCTCCCACCATTTTTCCTTTTTTCTCCCCCGACTCGTTACGCCCCTCCTCTTCCCCTTTTCTCCTGGCACAGACCTCCTTTACGCTCGGTTTCAAAAGACTCAGTGTCCAATGAGTAATGAGGAAGACTTCGAATGGCAGTCTCGTCGACCAATACGCTCGCAGCAAGGGCGGAGCGTCCGTAGCGAGCCTCTGACGGCAGGCGGCGTGTGACGCAGTCGGGCCCTCTGCGCTCCTGCGCCCGAAGCGGCGGTCGGTAGCAGAGGCGGCGGCGGCGGTGACGGTTTCCTGGTGGCCGCGCGCTGCGCCGTGAGCAGCGGGTGGCGGACGGGCCTTGGCCTCCCGCTCTGGACACTCTGCCTTCTCCAACACTCTGCGGTAAGTCGGGAACCCGAGCGGCGGCAACCCTGGACCAGCAGGCTCCTTCTCTCCTCCGGGCGGGCGGGTGCGCGAAGCGTCGTGGGCCTTCTCGGCTCTGACATCTTCCTCCCTAGCGGAATAGGTCAGCCCTTAGCGAGGGGGCGGGGCCCGCGACCTTTGGCCCCGTAGCCCATATCCTCAGGCCCTGGTAGAGATTGGGCACCTGTGGGGGTCTAGGCCTGAAGTCGTCGGTGGCAGCAGCCCACGCAGAGGGGGCATCCATTTCCGTGGTCATTGTCATTCATTCCCTAGCCTGTGATTACCGCGGCTTTTCAGTGCGAGGACAGCGCCTTGAGACTCTAGTGGGATCTTCCGACAATTCTTTGATCCATTCGGCTTTGTCTTCGTTGGGTGTATGGCAGAAGTGCCAGGGTGAGGGTGGGCGAGTCGAAAGTTAGACTGTTTTTTTTAGGGTCGTTTCGTGACGGTGAAAGGTTCTTTTCTGATATTCCACATGATCCTTGTAAAGCTAGATAAGAAAGATTGGATTCCTGGACTTTTGTAACTACGGGGACTTTAGAAAACTTAATTCAGTCTTCCTATGCAACTTTATACATGGAGATTTCGAGGCCCAGACTAAGAGACAGTTTCTTCTATTACACCCTTCATGGATGTTCGCCTCCCGTTATTAAGTATTCTGTTTGGTGAGGAGGTGTACCGAGGCATTTGTTATACACACGATAGCGTCTCCTTATAGTAAACACTTCCTTGGTGGTGTCCTAACCTACACTGAAATCTTGTTGGTAAAGTTGGTGGTGCTGTGTTGGAAATGAATCTATAGAAGTTGTTCTTCTAGATCTAAATTGACTTGCCTGTCTACTGGTGGGAAAAAAGTAGTGCAGTTAGGGAGCTACCAAAGCCCTGGAATAATTACAGCAGGAAGTAGCCTCAAGATTTAGGAAGCCAGACAGCTGGCACTTTGTAGTTGTATCTTGAAATTTATGGTGACTCAGGTACACAATTCAAAGTGAATTACTATAGTAGGGTGAGTCAAACATATTAAATTGGACGAAGACATTAACTGGAAAAAAGAACATAGCTGTGATTATTTCTCTCAACAGTTTTTTAAATTAGAAAAAAGTGGTGGCAGATATTTACTTGGTGGAGATTAGCACATTAAAAAAAAAAAAAAAAGGCGTGCATGTGATACATGCCTATATTCAAAGCTACTTGAGGCTGAGGCAAGAGGATCACTTTTAGACCAGCCTAGACAACATATCAAGATGCCTGAACCCTTCTAAAAATCAAAACAAAAAATGAAAAGCGTAACTAGAGATTGAATAGTATGGAAGAAAACAGCTTTCATAAAATTGTGGATGTTTGTTTTTGTGACAGGATCTTACTTTGTAATACAGGCTGGCCTTGAACTCACTGTGTAGCCCAGGCTACCTTGAATTTGTGAGAATCCTGCTCTTGGCCTCCTGAGTGCTGGGATTATAGGTTTATGGGATCACAGCCAACTTGGATACTTTTTTTTTTTCCCCCTCCCAGTATCAGGGATTGAACTCAGAACCCTGCACTTGCCAGGGTCCTTACTCTACTGAGCTATCTCCCTGGCCCCTGGATAAAATTATTTTTGACTCTTCATTATTCATTGAGATTAACTTGTTGCCACTTTGGTCTGTACACATTGGTCAGATAAGGGCCAAATAAAGGAATTTGTACTGTTTATGCTTTATGTGGTACTTTATATCTGACTTCCAGCTAACTCCTAAATAACTAAGATTAAGTAGAATTTTTTAGGAGATCAAATCGAGATCTTAGGAAAAAGTGGTCATATTTGCTGTAATATGTGGTGACAGTATAAGGTGTACTAATACTGGTATTTACTTTCTATTAAAGAGACTATTGTATAAGTAATTATGCAGTTTGTTAAAAAGTTACAGAACTAAGAAATTTAGAGGTGTAATAGAAGCAGGGTATGAAAACATTGCTGAGGATTTGGCGAATTGTGTGTAGAATTGACCTGGGTATGTGGTACATAGTGTATCTATAAAAAAGGTTCCTTACCTGAAGCACTTTTGACACTTTGGCTTTTCTATCCGTTGGATACTCATAATACCTCCTGCCTGGGTTGTGAGTCTTCAGAAAATGTAAATTGCCCCTCATTTAGACCACTCCTTTAGTAAAAATATTCAGTGTTTTGGCAAAATCATACCTTTAATTTGATGTCTATAAATTAATAAGTAGTATTTATAAAAAAATAAGTTGTCCAAGATAAAATTTAAAAGAAAACATTGTCCACAAGGAATCATTAAAAAGTTCTGACAATGGGAAGCTAAAAGCTAAATTCTAGAGTGACTTGTTTTCCATTTTTGAGTCACGCTTTCCTTTTCTCTAGCATAGGAGAAATCAAGATCTTGTTTGAAAGACGATACATTGTAAACTGGGTGTGGTGAGCCACACCTGTAATCCCAGCACTCATGAGGCTGAGGTGGGAGGATTATTGTGAGTTTGAGACCAGCCTGGGCTGCAAATTGAGCTCAAGGCCAATCTGGACAGCACAGTGAAAGTGTCTCAAAAAGATACACACAAGGGGCTAAGAGGTAACTTGGCGCAGTCCAAGTGCCTGCCTGGCAAGTACAAGGACACAGGTTCAATCCCTGGTACTGCATGCTATGCAGGCCCAGCACCAAGCCAGCCACCAACTGAAACCAGGTGTGCACTAGGTTTTATGGTACATGCTTGTAATCCTAGTGCTGAGGAGTATGAGACAAAGAGGATCACTTTAGTTGCTTAGTGAAACCCTGTATCAAATAAATAAACATAAGTAAATAATTTTATTTAAAGAAAAATTAAAGATACATAAGTACACTCAAGCAATTCTCTGTTTCTGAAGAAGGGACAAAAGAGCTTGTCGATAATACTAAATATGATGCTATTCTCTTTCCATTCACTCACATAGTTGGTGAAATAAAAATATGCATTGAGGGCCAGGGAGGTAGCTCAGCAGCATAAGCACCTGTCCAGCAAGCACAAGGTCCCAAGTTTGATCCCTGGTAATGCAAAAAAAGGAAAAAAGAAAGAAAGAAAGAGAAAAGAATGTATTGATATGGGGGGATCTTGTTCTCTTATATACAGTAATTTAATACTTATGATTTAACATATTGAGTTTACATTAATTTGTGTGATGGGAAATTTTTTTGAGACAGGGTCTTGCTATGCAGTTTGTGCTCAATTTTATAGCCTCCAGGCCAGTCTCAAACTCATAGTATTCTCCTGTCTCAATCTACCAGTGCTAGGATTACAGGCATGCACTGCCATGCCCTGGGGTGGCACAGTATGTAGAGCCAGAAATCAACTTGAGATCTTGCGCTTGTCAGACAAGCACTTATGCCACTTAGCTATCTTCCCAGTTCCAGGAAACACATTCTTAAGAGGAAGATTAAAAGTTTTAATTTATTATTAAATTAATAATGCTTTAATGATTGTTGAACTCAGGGGATTCAGCCCAGGGCATTGAACATGCCTGGCAAGTGCTCTACCACTGAGCTACATCGCCAGGCCCTTTTTGATTTTATGTTTTGCCATATTTAAGATTAAATTGATAGACTGAGCTCCAATTTGCAGTCTTCCTGCCTTAGTCTTTTAGAATGCTGGGATTATAGGCATGCTCCACCATGTCATTTAAAAGCTATTTCTTAGCTCTCTTTACCTAAGTGTAAACTTGAAGGTAGGATAGTAGAGCATATTGGATTATGTAAAACGAGATCAGCAGACAATTACCAAATTATGGCAGAAGTCAGGATAGCAACTGTCATGCTTATAGTCTCTGGAGTCCTTTAAATTTTTAAAATTAATAACTCCAAATAGCTTTTACTTATGTGAATTGATGCTGTATTAGGTTAAAACTGAAAAAGACTGAAAGATTATTGATTTTAAAAAGTTTGGAAACAAGGGAAGAAAAAAGGAATTCAGAGTGAATGGGAAAACATGGAAGCAAAAAACTTAGTAAATGGGAAAGGGAAGAAGGGTTGAAGGTAGGGGAGGGGAATGGGAAAGAGTTAAGGCAAATTATGTACAGTATAAATTCCCTGTGATGAATGTGATCTTTATGTATAATGAATATGAGTAAAGATAAATTTAGAAAACATTTTTGTTTTTGACAAGATCTCTGTTGTCAAGCTGCCCTCAGGTTTCTGCTTGAGTGAAGCTCTGAATGCCACGACTGTAGGCATATACCACTCTGCCTGGCTCAATTTTTAAACTTACTTACTTACTTATTTATTTTTGTGGAACTCAGGACCTTGCACTTGCCAGGCGGGCACTTGTGCCCCTGAGCTATCTCCCTGGCTCCAGTTTTTAAAATTCTTATTAACATAAGTAACAGTTTTATAAAAAATAATTTATCAGATTATATTTTTCTTTTCATTGCCCAAACCACTTTTTAAAATCCAAACCTTTATTGTTATTTTTTTAATTGGTACTGGGATGCCCTTGCCTTGCTTATGCCACTTATGCCTAGGTCCCAAACCGTTTTAAGGTTTGTTGTAGGTATAGAATCTGAAAGCATGTAATTGAATTTATGTAATCTGTTAGATTAAGAGTCATTGGTTTGAGGCTGGGATGTTTTATATACCTTAGTTATAGACTGTCTAGCAAGTGTGAAGCCCTGAGTTCATACATGGAGAAGGAAAGAGTACTGGTCCATGTTTTGGTTATTTGGAAATTTCTGGTTTCCTGAATATACATATTTTCTACATGTTGATATTTAATTATATAGCTGTTGATGTTGTTATCCATTTTATCAGGTAAATCCACAAATTGGAAAATTAACCACATGTAGTTGTACAGGCCTATAATCTTAGATCTATGGGAAGCTGAGACAGGAGGACTGCAAGTCAAATCTCAGCCAGGCCTATTTATAAGACCCTGTCTCAAGAAATAAAAAGGGTTTGGTATGTAGCTCAGTACAAAGGCCCTGAGTTCAATCCCCATTAAAACAAAAAAGCCTGATGAACTGATAGTGGCAAATGCAAGTTTTCAAAATTCTAATTATTGCCAAGATTGATAATGTATGTGTATCTGTAATCCCAGTGCTTAGGAGGCTGAGGCAGGTGGATTGTCACAAGTTCAAGACCTGCCTGAACTGCATAGAGAGACCCTGTCTTTAAAAAAAAAAAAAGGTCAAAAAATTTTTATACGAAAACTTTTTTTTTAAACTAAATTTTTTTTCCATTTATGTATTTGGTGTAGGGACTCACTATGCAGCTCATAGTGATCCTCCTGTTTTCTACCTCCCCAGCACTGGGGTTACAGACATGTGCCACAACACTTGAACTCGATCACCAGTGAGTGCACTGTGCTCCAGGAGCGGGACCTGGTTTTGAACCCTGGTCCCTGCACTTGCCAAAGAAGGCCCTGAGTCTGCTGAGCTATGTTTTGCCCTTTTTATCAAATCTTAAGCATATCTTATTATTCATTCTTTGAGATAAGAAATTATGCTCTATGGAAGAAAAAAGCAAATAATAATCATACAAGTGTTTGTTTGTTTGTTTGTTTGTTTTGCTGTACAACTCAGGATCTTGTACTTGTCAGGCAGGAGCTTATGCTGCTGAGCTGTATCCCTGTCCCCACAATTGTTTTATCTTTTAACTTGGCTTTGTTTCAATATGTATCAGTGCTTTGAGTACTTTTCATTTAATCCCAAATATTCAAAGAGTTGGGTTTTTTTGTTGCTATTCGTTGAGACAGGTATTCACTATGTATTTCAGGTTGTAGCCAAGGCTGGTTTTGAATGCCAGTTGTACTCAGCCAAATGCTGCGAAATGCTGGAATTACAGGCGTATGCTACTACTCCAGGCCTCAAAGAGGTATAATGAAATTGGGAGAATTAATACAAGTGATTTTTACTGCTTCATTAGAGTCATTCATTCATTATATTTTTTGAGACAGGTTTTCAATTAGGCAGTTTGAGCTGGCCTCCAGCTCATTGTACAGCCCAGGCTAGCCTAAATTTGCAGTAATCCTACATTAGAAACATTCTTTTTTTTTTTTGGCCCAGCCTATCCTGGGACTGGGGCTAGTGCAGCATGTGGTGCTGTGGATTGAACATTGTTCCCTGTGTGCTTGTTTAAGCAGGTGCTTTAGACTGCTGAGCTATTTCACTGGCCCTAAAAACATTCTTTTTATTTTTCTTGGGACCAGGGATTGAACTCGGGCTCTTGCGCTTGCCAGGTCCCTAGGAACATTCTTGAAGTGAAAGATTTTTGTACTCTGTGCTAGGTGACAGTGAAAAATTCCATGAGTTGTTAGTACAGCTTAGATTTTTACTTAGTTTCTAGATTTTCTGTTCTTTATTTTCAATACTGAAGATTGAACTCATGGAATGCTGAGCTATATCCCCATATCCCCAAGCTGTTTTAATGTTTTTATTTTTGAGACAAGGTCTCTAAATTGCCCAGGTTGGCCTTTGAATTTTTAGTCTCCTGCATTAGTCAGTTAGCTGTGATTATAGGTGTTACCACCATCACACCCTTGAAAGTTTCAACATTTTTTACTCTTTTCGATAATGGAAGTTGAACCCAGGGCCTTTACATAAGCTATATACTCATATCCACAGCCCTATTTCCTGTTTTGAAGCAAGGCTGGGCTGGAATTTGGAGTCCTCCTGCCTCCCCTTCCTAGAATGCAGGGATTATAGGCTTGCATCATCATTGATCCACTTACACTGTTGCTCTTGCACCATGGAGAAGTCATCTCTGGGTAGGGGAGAGAGAGGCAAATATTGTCTTATATTTTTAGTTTTAAATAAGGTCTTCAGGGCTGGGGCTATAACTCAGTGGAATAAATGCTTGTCTGGCAAGTATAAGGTCCTAAGTTCAATTCCTAGTACAAATAAACAAGTAAATAAATAGAGTCTTGCTGTACTATCTGTCTGGCCTTGAACTTCCAGACTCAAGTGATTCTCCTACTGTGGTCTCCCAGGTAAAAGTAGTTGGTACTATACACATGTATCATGTTTGGATTATGTCTTAATTTTGACTTTATGGAAGGAAATGAGGTATTGAGGACTTCTTTTGTTTTCTTGCTTTTGGTAGTACTAGGGCTTGAACCAAGTATCTTTGCACTAAACTACATGCCCAGCCTTTTTTAAGATAAGATCTTGTTAAATTGCCCAAGTGGAACTCAAAAATTGCAGTTCTCATACCTTAGCCTCCCAGAATGCTGGGATTACAGGCGTGTGAGTTTTGGGACTTCTAGAGATCTTCAGATCCCTGTGAGATAATGATTTTCACACTGATTCTCAGAGCCCTGATCTTAAGAGAGCTGTACTGATGAGTTTATACTGTACCCACCCAAACTTTACCTAAGACAGAAGCAACTTCTGCTTGTCTTTTACATGCTAGAAGTGTTTGAAATCATTGCTTAAGGAGAAAAAGAAGCTGGCTATGGTAGTGCACACCTGTAACATCAGCACTGGGAGGCTGAGGCAGGAGGATCAGTGAGTTCAAAGCCAGTCTGAACTGCACAGCAAGACTGTCTGTGTTACTTTTTTCTCGTTGCTGGGACAAAGTAACGGACATCCAAAATTAGGGAAGGGTTTAATTAGCTTACAGTTCGTGAAGGTTTCAGAGTGGCACATGGCAGAAGGCAATAGTTCATGATGGTGGAAAACAGCAAAAGCAACAAGAGCAAAAGGGAAGTTGCTGGAGAGCAGGCCTCTTTCCCACCCTTATGTTGTATGCAGGCTACTCACCTGCCCCAAAATGAGTGTAGCACTCACCTCCATAATTTCAGCATTGTATCACAAATCAATTTTAAACTCTAGAAACTCAGTCCACGACTGACTAAGGCGTTGGGGGAACATCAGGACACAAGCCATGACAGACTTTGTCTCAAAAACCCAAACAAAAAACATGGGGTGGGAGGCTTAGGATATAACCCAGTGTAAAGGCTCTGGGTTGATTCTCCAGGACTGCAAAAAAGAAGTTGAGGATAGTGGATTGAATGCTGAATTGAGACTGTCTGCTCATGAAGGAAAGACGGTTCTTCATAAATATGTATTACATTCACTCATCACTTTACACTTCTAACTCAAAGATTTCTAGTATTGATGCCACTTAACCCTCTTAAATGGAACAAACATCAGAAGGAATAAGCAAATGAATTTATAAATTCAAAAGGTTGGCAATAAGGATAAGAGATACGAGATGAGGACAAACAAATGGGTGATCAGGATGACCATGATGGTGTATATACGTTTAAGGATTTGTTTTTGTTGTTTGCCTTGGATTTTTAGCGTTGTGCTAAGTGGTCATTGGATGGAAACTTGTATATTGGGGAATTAGAAATCCTTGTGTGTGAAATTCTAACTAGATATTGATGAACCTAGGTTTAGAGTGAGGGGAAATTACTAACATTTTCTATTAAAAAGTTCTGGGGGGTCGGCGAGATGGTTCAGTGGTCTAAAGCGCCTGCTTAGGAGGGCTCAGGCAACTGCAGGGACTGCAGTTCGATCCCCGGCACCACATGCTGCGCCAGCGCCACCACCAGGGCAGGCTGAGCCAGCCACAAAATGAATAAATAAAGAAACAAACAAACACCACAAGCAAACAAACAAATAAATAAATAAATAAAAAATTAAAAAAAAAAAAAAAAAGTTCTGGGCCAGGCATCTAGCTAAGTAGCATAGCACCTACCTAGCAAGTGCGTGGTCCTGAATTCAACTTCTGGTACCCAAGAAACAACAACAACAAATCTATTAAAAATATTGTAGTAGGGGCTGATGAGATAGCTCTGTGGTACAAGTGCCTGCTTTGCAAGTGCAAGATCATGAGTTCGAACCCCAGTCCCACCAAAAAAAAAATATTGTAGAATATTTGTTGAACTAAATGAGCAAAACACAACAGAAACCTGCTTTTGAAGTGCTCTAGTTTGAAGCACCTTGTCCTTATTATGTTTGTGTGTGGGCCATATAATCCCTATTACAAAAAATTGGTGTCTATGAGATGACTAACATGACTTACTATAGATATGCAGTAGCAAGTGACAAAGGTTTTTTTCTTTTTGTCTTTTTTTTGTTTGTTTGTTCATTTTATTTTATGGCTGGCTCAGCCTGCCTTCGTGGTGGGGCTGGCGCAGCATGTGGTGCCGGGGATCGAACCGCAGTCCCTGCAGTTGCCTGAGCTTTCCTAAGCAGGCGCTTTAGACCACTGAACCATCTCACCAGCCTCTCTTTTTGTCTTTTTATTTTGAATTAATTTTAGGTTTATAGAGAGTTGCAAAGATAGTTGTTAAGTGGCAGAAAGTTTTAAGAGGTTTGTCTTGCTCCAAAACTAATGTATTGTTTTCACTGTTTGTAAAATGAGTAGTGTGCTCTAAAGAATGAAGAAAATTCTGCTCAGAACTATGAGAAAGGAAGGTTTATTACATGAGTTATTAAAAATTACACCCTGGTGAGCAAAGTCAGAATGTTTTTTAATCAAAGTAGCAAACAGTTCATGCTTTCAAGTGGCAGGTACAACAACAAGTTTATTGCCTAACTAAAAACATCTAGGAGATACTGGTTTATGTAACAGGCTGGAAAGAGGGAGAGGAGGAAAAGTGTTCTTATACTGATAAGAGCCTGAAAGCCTTAATCTGGAACAATCTTGTGAAACAGGTGAGGCTTAAATGACAATTTTTATTATTTTTCATTTTTAATTTTTTTAGTACAGAGGCTGGCGAGATGGCTCCGGAGTCTAAAACACCTGCTTAGGCCACTGCAGGGACACAATTCCATCTTCAGCACCACCTGTTGCGCCAGCCACACCTCCAGTGCAGGCTGAGCTGGCCATAATATAAAAAGTAAAATAAATAAAATTTTTAGTACATGTTTGCAGTACATATGATTACATTCATTGTAGGGAGTTGTATATGTGCATAACACATCTATATTCTTTTGAGCAACAGTTGAGGTGTTTGCTTGTTTGTTTTTGGTTTTTTTTGAGATAGGGTCTCACTATGCAGCTCAGGTTGGCCTTGAACTTACTTTGTAGCCCAGGCTGGCCTCACAGCAGTCTTCCTGCCTCATCCTCTGGTGCAGTGAGCAACATTCTTTCAAGGAAAAAAGATGTAAAATTTTTAAGAGGGAAATAAATGCTCTAAAAAAGGGAGTGACTGGATCAGGGAAGCATAGGAAGGCTATTGTAAAGCAGTTAGAAGGTAGCACTTAGTTTGTCTAGAATAAGTAAGAATCGTTCAATCTCTTCCTAGAATTTTACAGCCCCCCCCCCCATCCAAGGCAAAAATTAAGTCTTTTTCTGTGCATTTTGTTTTATTTTATTTATTTATTAAGTCCGGCTCAGCCTGCACTGGGGGTGGGTCTGGCGCAGCATGTGGTGCCAGAGATTGCACTGAGGTCCCTGAGATTGCCTAAGCTTTCCTAAGCAGGCGCTTTAGACCACTGAGCCATCTCGCTGGTGCCTCTATGCATTTTAACTGGGTTGTAATTTTTGTCTTTTCTAGTATTTCATTGCTATTTAATAAGTAAATATATGAAAAAGTACTTTTGTGTTTATTTTATGTATTTATTACTTATTTATGTATTTTTTGTGGAACCAGGGATTGAACTCGGGCCCTTATGCTTGCCAGGCAAATGCTTATTCTACTAAGCTATCTCCCCAGCCCCCTTGAAAAAGTACTTCTGTAAAGTAAAAAATACTGATACATTCATCTAATGAATATTGGTTTTGCTTTTTGCTGACTTTGATATAAAGGAACTTGATGAAATGGAAAGGAAAAATTACTACCCAGTTAGAGTACAGTAAGCACAAAATATCTTAGGAAGTCTACTTAGTCACTTAACACTTTTAACAATTGGGAATTGAGCCCAGGGCCTCATTCCACTGGGCTACATGCTGGCCTCTGTTTTTGAACAGGAGCTTGCTGAGTCACAGAATTAATCCAGGCTGAGTTGGAACTTGGGCTCCTCCTAAACACTGGTATTACACATGTGCATCCTGATGCCTGGCAATATTCACAAATACTGTTGTATTGTTTTTTCTAAGAGGATGTCAATTTGAGCCTGGTTAAAGTATTGGGAGAGGGGCTGGGGAGATAGCTCCGTAGCACAAGTGCCTGCCTGGCAAGTGCAAGGTTGTGAGTTTGAACCCCAGTCCTGCAAAAAAAAAAAAAAGTATTGGGAGAATAAAGTATTGAGATAATGAGTTGTAGGCTTGCTATGGCCTGTGGGCCACTTGGCCCCTTTGTCTTTTTTCTTTTTTTTTTTTTTTTTGGTGGGGGTAAGAGAATGAGCATCAAACTCAGGACGTTGCACCTTTCTCAGAGAACCACTTTCATGCATTTGCCTCAAAAAAGAAAGAAGAAAAAATGAAACAGGGTTTGATACATAGTTCAAGTTGGCCTTGAACTCACTAGTCCAGGCTGACTTTATATTTGCAGTGATCCTCTTGTTTGAGCTCCCCAATACTGGGTTTACAGCATAGGTGTGCACCACCATGTTAGCCTCCTGTGTATTTTTGTAGTCTCTATGTCCCCTCACCCTAGTACTGGGAAGTCAACCTAGAACTTTCATGCTGAGCTACATTCCCAAGCCTTTTTATTTTTATTTATTTATTAATGTATTTAGTACAGGGTCTACAGGGTCTCACTGCATAGATCAAACTTGTAGCGATCCTCCTGTTTTCAGCCTCCCAAGCGCTGTATTTTTGTTTTGAAACAATCTCCCTAAATTGCCCAAACTGGGTTTGGATTTGGCAGTTCTCCTTCCTCAGGCTGCCATAGTGCTGGAATTAGAGGAATGTGGCTCCTTTTTTCTTATTTATTTGTTGGTGCTGGGGGTCAAACCCAAGCCCTTATGCATGTTACACTTGTATACGGCTGCCAAACTGCATCTGTAGTCCTTTGCTCTTTACTTTTATTATGCATATATACTCGTAATAAACGTATTATGTATAGAAGTATCTTTATCTGAAGTAACTACTGAGAGTGTAAATTTTTTTTAAAATTATGGCAGCTTAGCCTGCCCTGGGGGTGGGGCTGGCACAGTATGTGGTGAGGGGGATGGAACTGAGGTCTCTGGTTGCCTAAGCTTTCCTAAGCAGGTGCTTTAGACCACTGAATCATCTCGCTAGCCCAAGAGTGTAATTTTGTCCACATGTTCTAGCTGCACTTCTTCCTCATCTCTTTCACTTTTTTAAACTTTAAGTTAAAAATATTTTTTTTGAGGCCAGTCTCGCTGTTCTTTCTAGGCTAGCCTTGAACATCTCTGCTCAACTTGTCCTCCTGCCTCACTCTACCAAGTTTTGTTTGTTTGTTTGGACGTAGTAGAGGTTGACCTCAGGGCCTCATACATGCTCAACGGGCATTTTCTAGCCCTGAGCTGTGTACTTTTTAATTTTCATTAGTTCATGTTTGCACTACCTAATCATTACATTCATTGTGGGGAGTACAAGTGTGGTTTATTTTTAGTTCTTTATCCTGGCTGCATACTTAACCACAGTACTCTAGCTTATTATTTTAATCAGTTTTTTGTTTGTTTGTTTGTTTTTTGTGGAACCAGGATTGAACTGAGGCCCTTGCTCTTGCCAGGTAAGCACTTATTCTACTGAGCTATTTCTCCAGCCCCCTTGGGGATTGAACCCAGGGTCTCACCTATGGTAAGCAAATGCTCTACTATTGAGCTACATTCTCAGCAAGTTAATTTAGATTTAATGACATAATCGTTAATAAACTATAAGTCCTTTTTTTTTTTTTTTTTTTGAGACAGGGTCTCATTATGTAGCCCAGGCTGGTCTTGAGCTCACTTTGTAGCCCAGACTGGTCTTGAACGTACAACAATACTACTACCTCAGACTTTTAAGTGTTGAGATTGCAGGTATGCGCAACTACGTCCAGCTTGTAAATACATTTAATATATGCTTGCTGTGTAATAGTTAAACAGCTTGATGGTATACTGGACCAGATGAAACAGATACATAGATAACTCATTCTTTCCCTGCACCTTATTTATACTCTTTCCTCTTCATGATAACCTTTAAGGCACAGTGTACATACTGAGCTGGCCCTGCTGGGGATTTAGTTCAACAGGCACAGTGCCTGCTTGGCAAGCACAAAGTCCTAAGTTTGATTCCTAGTTAAAAAAAAGAAAGAAAGAAAGAAAGAAAGAAAGAAAGAAAGAAAGAGAGAAAGAATAAAAACCAGCCCTGAAAGTTTTCCTGAAATTTTTCAATGATATTCTGACCTGATCATGACTTGTTTCTTAGTGTTTACATGCTCTTTAAGGGTGTTATTTAATGGGGCTTTGCTGTGTCATCCAGTCTAGTTGCAATCTCATGATTCTCCTGCCCTGCTTCCTAGGTAGTTGGGTTTATAGATGTGTACCACCAAGCTCACTTAGCCTGATTTTGGGG
>PVKN010001227.1:0-55045 GCA_004027915.1 Capromys pilorides | reverse complement strand
GCACAAGCCCGAGGGTCCGAACCCCCGTGACCGTCGTATCCCCGCGCTGGCAGCTAGGCATTTGCCAGCTTCTCAGAGGGTGACCTCTGACCGGAGTCGGTAGGGAGGAAGATTTTAGCAGGTAGAGAACTAGAGAGTTGGCATCAAGCCAGGAGGAGCAGAATGGGCCAAGGCAGAGAGGGACGGACGTGCTCTTGGACCCCAGACCATTCCCTTTGGAAGCGTTTGCCTCAGCAAGCTGCCAGCGGAGTGGCAACACTAGGTTTGTTTCTAAATCCAAAGCAGACTAGTGGGCACTGCAGGCTGCATGATAGTGAGCATCCGATGTGGGGGGATGGCTGGTAGAACAGGTGTTTTTGGGTCGGCAGAGTGTTGAGATGGCTCTACCTACTGGAGGAATAGCCAGAGATACAGGTGTGGGCAGTATTGGTCAGAAAAGTCCTTTAGGGGTCAAAGGAAAGAAGGGTAAAGAAATCAGGTAGAGAGACTCGGGAAAGAGGAGGGGGAGCATGCACAGGAGCATTTCAGTGGTGTCTCTACTTTGCTCTGCCCTACTGCCCACCCATCCTGCAGTTTCCAGGGTCTCCAGTCTCTGAGGTGCTGGGTCAGCAGTGTCTGTGCAGGAGCCCTGCCAGCAGGCCTCTGTGTAGAGGTAGAGGGCTGACAGGTGGTACCCGGCAGGCGAAGAATAGCCTGAGGTGTTGGAAAACGTAGAGACCCTCAGCTTTTGAGCCTGTGGTCCCCAGGTGGCACCAGCAGTGTCTTTTCACTGTTTTTAAAATGATTTGATTTGATTGATTGATTTTGGTGGTACTGGATATTCAACTCAGGAACTTGCACTTGCCAGACAAGCGCTTATTCTACTGAGCCATCTCCTTGGCCCTTGAAATGATTCATTTTAAAGCCAACTGTGGTGGCACAAGCCTGTAATCCCAGCACTTTGAGAGGCTGAGACAGGAGGATCTAGAGTTTGAGACCATAACTTGGACAGACTGTCTCAAAATGGAATATATATATATATATATATATATATATATATATATGTATACACACACACACACACACACACACACACACACACTGGGAATGGGGCTTAGTGAGAAGACCTCAGGTTCAATCCTCAGTACTGCCATTCCCCAAATAACACTGGAATTACGCCTTCTTCAGGGTTTCCCAGCTTAATGTACTAAAGCTACTCTTTCCTTGTTACTCACCCATGAACACTGAAGAGCTGGTGTTTTGTGGTTATGTATAGGGGAACGTGGACTGCAGAGGAAGCCTGGCCTCTGCCTTTTAGGACCTTATGTTTTGTGCATGCTTTGACTAATCCTTATCCCCTGGCCAGAGCAAAACCGGAGAACTTTCAAGTATGAGTCTTTGGTTTGAGGCGTGTAATTTGGCTGTTTGTGGCTGGAGTTTATCTGTCAGCATGCTCGAGGGCAGAAGCCAGGCCTGGCTGCTAATACAGGTCACCCATCCATGTTACTGAAAACCTATTTCAGATGCATGCTTCTGCAGTCCATGTCTAGGTGGCCCCTAGCCATTTGCTTCCAAACATGCTTTATGCTCTTTTCTAATGTTTTAAAAATGCTCTTGGCTTAGAACTAAAGAGGATGCAGAAGAGGAAGAAGAAGCAGTCTTTCGAGAAGTGGTCAGTTTTAATTCGGATCCTTTGCCAGGTGAGAAGATGGAGGCTCTGAATGACATTTCCACAACCACTGTTGGGGTTCTGTGTAAGGCAGTCCCCCATCTCCCCCCTAGTCCCATCTGTCATTTTCAAAGCATTTCCATGAATCCTGTAACTTCCACTAATTCCTCACCGTCTCCCTCCTTGGACCAGTTAGATATTATGACAAGGAGACCACAAAGCCTATTAGCTTCTACCTGTCTTCAGTGGAGGAACTGCTGGCCTGGAAGCCCCTCATGGAGGACAGCTTCAACGTGGCCCTACAGCCCTTATTGTATCGCCAGCCTCCACTGAGCAGCCGCCGGCCACGGACCCTACTGTGCCATGACATGATGGGCGGCTACCTGGAAGACAGGTGAGGAGCCATTGACCATTGAGCTTATTGTTGGCCATCTTTGGGGGGAATAGGGAGGAGACAGGTGAAAGCCCTGGGTGGGCATCACGAGTCTGGATTCGTGGCTGTGCCCTGCCACTGTCCAGGAGAGAGACTCAGACCTTTGTTTGACTGTACCTGTGAGGACAACACTGGCCTGGGTCATCCCCCTCTGAGCTCCAGTCATGGAGCTTGATACCTGGCAGGTTGGCCCTGGCTCTGGTATACAGTGCCATTAGGCTCCCTTCCCTTGCCCAGCTCTGCCCATCTCCTCCAAACTGGCATTTTCTTTTTTAGGCAGTACTGGGGCTTGGACTCAGGACGTTTGTGCTCACCTGCATCCTTGGCTTTTGTTCATCTTTTGTTTTGAGTTAGGGTCTTACTAAGGTGCTAAGTTACCCAGGCTGGGTTTGAACTTTGAACCTTTTGGGATCTTCAGTGTCCATTAAACCACTTTAGATGTGCTGATTGACAGGAAGGCTGAGTCAAAGCTGATTGTCAAGGCCATGGCTGGGAATGAGCTAACCTGACAGAGGAGATTGAATCTGAGGCTGCATTGGGCTGCCGCTGCCCTCCTTGTGCGAAACAGAAACCAGAGACCTGGGCTGGCACACGAGCCTGCCTGTCTCTTGCTCCTGACAGTGCTTGGTGCATATGGGTGCAGCACCAATGCCTGCTTCTGGGGTGAAAGTGACTCCCTCCTGGCTGCTCTGTTGGGAGAGCCATAGCCTGTGCACAGCAGGCTCACATTTAGAATCCACCAAACAGAACAAAGAGGATCCTCAGGGCGCTCTGGACCCCACAGCCACAAGTCCTTCCTGTCTCCTCGGCCCTGATCTTGTTCTGTTTCCCCACCCAGGTTTATTCAGGGCTCAGCGGTGCAGAACCCCTACTCCTTCTACCACTGGCAGTACATCGACATCTTCGTGTACTTTAGCCACCACATGGTCACCATACCCCCGGTGGGCTGGACCAATGCTGCCCACAGGCATGGGGTCTGTGTGTTGGGTAAGAGCCAGGTTCGTTAGTAGGGACTGTGCCTCTCAGTGAGTAGGAATTCTGCTTCGGGGGCTGGGTACCGTCCCAGAGAGGACCCATCACAGATACTTTTCAGGTTGTGGGCCATGGCCACTGTGGTAATGACCAGCAGGAACATAGCCATGGATGGCAGGTCAGTGAGGGCCAGGCATTGGTCCAGTAAAGCATCACTTGCACATGCAAGCGGCTGGGTTTGGTGGCCTGAGGCCCTGGGTCTGCTGACCCCTGCCTGCAGGTCTGGCTAGAGTTCAGACCATCTGTGGGCCTCCGTGACCCAGAGCTGGGCCCCAACCAGACTGTCTGAGTTGCCCGGTGTCTAAGGTACAGGGCAGGGGTCTGAATAGTAGCACTGATGCTGCCCCTCCAGAGACCACACTTTGTGGGTCCTTGGGTTGGAGGCAGAGCCAGCTGTGTGGCTGACCTCAGGCCCCTCTGTCTTACAGGGACATTCATCACGGAGTGGACCGATGGGGCGAAGCACTGTGAAGCCTTCCTGGCTGGGGACTCACGCGCCTACCAGACAGTGGCTGACCAGCTGGTCCAGATCGCCCAGTTCTTTCGTTTCGATGGCTGGTTGATCAACATTGAGAACTCTCTAAGTGTGAGCATGATCTGCATGGTGGCATCTGCACTCCCCCAGCCCTGGCTTGGCTTGTCCTCTCCCTGTTCCCTTGGCTCAGCTCACAGCAGCATGACTACTGCCTGTTCCCCGGCAGCGGCGGTGGAGCCCACTCTGCATCGCCCGCTGTGTCCTGGGTGAGCCGGCAACGATTCGAGTCTTCACTGCTGCTTCTGGAGCTTGCTTGGCTGTGCTGTGTCTCACTGCTGCTTCAGTGTAACCACACCTTTCCTCTTCAGCATCTCTGCTTCCTTTCCCTGGCCACCCTGCTGCCCTTCCATTGCATTTTACCTTTTCCTGAGTCTTTGTCCAACACAGAGGCAAGTTAAGTGCCTTGGGGCTGAAGGGCAGGGCGCACTGGGCACCAGGGTTTTTGGGTGCTACTGTGCACCCTGTGCTGGGTGCTTCTCATGACAATCCCCTTGCCACAGGTCCGATCTTTGTTCCTCTCTCCCAGGTGACTGCTGTCCAGAACATGACTGCTTTCCTGAGATATCTGACTGCTCAGCTGCACCAGCAAGTCCCCGGCGGGCTGGTGCTGTGGTACGATAGTGTGATACAGAGCGGGCAGCTCAAGTGGCAGGATGAACTCAATGAGCACAACCGGTGAGTCTCGGGCGGCAACTAGGAGGGGCGCTGGCCTGTCCCCGTGGGTACCCCGTGTCAGCCTGCTTATGGTGGAAAGAGGCCTGATCTGTGCCTGGTCTCCCTGGTGGGATGCAGAGGCTGTGGGTGACTACTGTGGCTGCTCCTGGGAGCAAACTGGAGCCCAGGGCCTTTGTTGTCTGGAGCACTGAGAACCATGACTGCTGTGCGGGCTCCCCGTCCTGCCATGCCCGGGCCTTAGCAGCTCCCTGTCACCTCTCAGAATCTTCTTCGAGTCCTGCGATGGCTTCTTCACCAACTATAACTGGCAGGAGGAGCATCTGAAGCGGATGCTGGGGCAGGCCGGCGAGCGCCTGGTTGATGTGTATGTGGGCGTGGATGTGTTTGCCCGGGGAAATGTGGTCGGAGGTCGGTTTGACACGCACAAGGTAGGCCTACCCTTTGTGGCAGAGGGCTGGTGGCCTGTGTGCTCCCTGACCTCCTTTCCTTGGGGATATTCTCTGTGTCTCAAGAGAAAGAACAATGACAGCGTTTCTTCTCAGAGTGGGGAAGCCGAGGCACTGAGGGACATCGGTGGCTTGTTTTGAGTCTAAACTGGCCTCATGAAAGGCCTTTGATAGCTTCATCCCGAGCTCTTTTTACATTCTTTTTATTTTGAGAGGTCTGAATAAGGCATTAAATTACCAAGCTGAGTTTGAACTTGCAGTCTTCCTGCCTCAGCCTCCAGACTTGTGAGATTACAGGTGTGTGTACCACTGGGCGTGGATGGACGTCTCTGTCTTGGTGGTAGTGGACAGAAGTGTCCTGTTCCCATGCTAGTCCCCTCTTTGGCTTACCATGACTTCCTTTCTGGACTGTGGGCTTTGAAGAGACTTGAACTTACCTGCTGCCCCACATGGTAGGCACAGAGACTGCAGGTGGGATTGCAGCACCTCTCCTGGTGCCCAGGGCCAGAGGCAGAGGTGTGGTGCTGGAGACCTGCTCCTGTAGTGACAAGGGAGGTTTCTGGTAGGGGCACATGGTGTCAGCAGGGAGGAAGGAGGGCACCAGGCAACACACCTGCCTAGGAAGCTCTGGTTCCAGTCTCCTGCCTGTCGGCACCGCCCCTTTCTGGGAAGCAGGTAAAAACAAAAACTATTAGAGATCAAACCCAGGACCTTGGCACTGAGCTACATTCTCAACACCAGTACCTCCCTCCCTTTCTGAGACTGTCTCACCATGTCACTAATTTGCCCAGGCTAGGCTTGAATTTGAGATCCTTCTGCCTCTGCCTCTGCCTCTGAGGGTGCTGGGATTATAGATGTGTAGCACCATACCTGGTCAAGCTTTAAATGAATAAATGAACCCAATAGCTGGAGAATCTTCTGCCCGTTTGATTCTAATCCTGTGATGAGCAAAGGAGGGAGGAAGAGGAGGAGAGGGAAAAAGAAGGGGAGGGGGAGAGCTAGCATTGTGGACAGAGCCTCCAGGCCTTAGCCCTTCAGGCCTTTCTCCTGCTACCTCTCTAGCGCCCTCCACTGGCTGGCTTTGTAGAATGATGGCGATAAAGCCCATGGAGGATTGGATGGTTGCAGATAGCTATGTTGGCCTTTCTGACCTGGTCTGGAGGCCTGGCCTCTGTGACCTGGCCATGTGCTGTCCAGGGAACCTGCCTGGACTCTGAGGTGCTAGTGTGACTGATACCAGCATCTCTCTAACTTCTGTCCCCAGTCACTGGAATTGATCCGCAAGCATGGCTTCTCTGTAGCTCTCTTTGCCCCAGGCTGGGTGTATGAGTGCCTGGAAAAGAGCAACTTCTTCCAGAACCAGGACAAGTAAGTCCACTGTGTGTGGGCAGCTATCAGGATAAGGGAACTCATGGGCTACCTCAGCTTGGTGGGGCCTCTGGAAACCCAGCTGGGCAGGAGGGAGCAGAGTTTGAGGGCTCATCTATGGTGGGGAGGCCTGTCTCGGGTGGGGCACAGGAGAGGCTCTAGTCACAGCCATCAGTGTGAAGATGCTGAAAGGCCACTTTACTCAGGTTGAGCTGTGGCCTCCCTCTGTCTCTGGCAGGTTCTGGAATCTGCTAGAACGCTACCTACCTACACATAGCATCTGCTCCCTGCCCTTAGTCACATCCTTCTGCCTGGGCATGGGGACACGAAGGGTCTGCTATGGACAGGTGCGTGGACCACTGTGTCATGTGGACGCCATAGGGGAAGGGCTTTCCCTCTGTGTCTGTTGCCTGCCCTCAGCTGGGCTAGGTGGCGGGAGCCATGCGGTACAAGCAGGAGGGGTAGTGGTCTTTCCTGTGCCTGCTCCTCACCTGCCCTGTTGCCCATTGCAGATGGCCTCACCACTGTCTGGTTCTTCCCTGTCCTTCAGGAGCAGGCTGTGGGGCCTTGGTACCACCCGAGTGCTCAGGAAACACAGCCCCTGTTTGGTGAACACAAACTGCCTGGTGATGCCCGGGGCTGGGTGAAGGTGCGCTGCTGCCTGGCAGACTCCTGGCACGGGGGCAGCTCGCTGCTTCTGCAGGGAGTGATCCCACCTGAGATTGGCAACGTGGCTGTGAGGTGTGTGAGTGATGAAACGGGTGTGGGGGCTGTCAGCGTCTTCCTCCAGGCCAGTCACAAAGCAGGAAAGTGTGGCAGTAGAGGACAGAGCCCAGATTTTTTTTTTTTTTTCAAATCATGGTTGAAAAACAAAACAAAACATAAGGGCCAGTGAGATAGCTTCGTGGATTAAGCACCTGCTTAGCAAGCTCAGGGACCAGGTTTCAATCCCCAGCACCACATGCTACACTGGCCCTGTCCCCAAGCGTGCTGAGCCAACTACCAAGGCCAGGTGTGGTGGCACATACCTGTAGTCCCAATGCTGGGGAGGCTGAAAACAGGAGGATCACTGCAAGCCTGAGCTGTGTAGTGAGACCTTGCATTTAAAACCAAGAAACCCTACATAATGTGAAACCATTAGACCTGCTCTCAAGTACCCTGATAGCAGTATCAGCTGTGGCCAGTGTCATGCAGGAGATCTCTAGGCTTTGTCACTTTCAAAACTAAAACCAGCCCCGAGCTACACCCCAGTGCCCAGTCCTGGACACGCGCTTCCCTCGGCCTCTGAGTGGTACTGCTCCAGACAGCGAGGGAGCTCCTGAGCTGCGAGAACCTCACTCCAGCCTGCAGGAGCATCTGGCCCCTGGGTGGCTGGGCCAGTGCTGAGCTTTGGCCCCTAGGCTCCCTGTCCTTGGCAGAGTGGGGCTGAGCTGCGTGACTTGAGCAAGTGCCAGTGTCTCTGCCCAGTCCTCCCTGGCCTCTCATGGGTCTTTCTCCTCCAGGTTGTTTTCCCTGCAAGTCCCAGCACCACATAAAATCTTCCTATCTCTGGTGTATAAGCTTGAAGGGTCAACGGATGTCACGGTTACCTTGGAGCTCACTACTGGGGATTCTCGCAGCTGTCACGTTGGCAGTATCTCAGTGCTGAATGGTGAGGAGCTGGCTGTGGGGGACCTCTGGGGGAGGAGGCTAGGCAAGGACAGGTGGGGGTGCCGGTGTCGGGTATATACTGCCGTGGTGGGAGCTGTGGCAGCCCATGGTTATGGTCAGGACCTGTACGTCCTCTGGCCCCGCTGGCCATCAGCAGCCTCCTGGGCAGGATGGGCTATGGACCTCCTCCTGCTGGGAGGGGATTTAAGGGGCAGCCAGTAGGGAGGGGAAATAACAAGTTGGGAAAAGTCAGGGTGAGTCTGGCCAAGCCTGGCATGGGACTCATTTATTCTCCTCTAAGCCCTTCTTTGTGATCCTAGAGCCTCTGCTCCAGGGTCTGATCTGGGCCCCAGGTCTTTTCTGCAAAGGGCACATCCTACTCCCTCTGCCCCTGGGCCCACATTTTTCTGTGTCTCCCCTTCTAGCAGAAGCAGGTTCAAGACACAGACCCCAGCCCCTCCGGGTGCCCCCCACCAAACTGGCCCGATGGGCAGGTCGCTGTGGCCAACAGCTCCGTGGCGGCTGGATCCAGCGGTGAGTGCCCCTACTTCCTGCTGAGCCTGGAGGGGGCAGCCATGCCTGCCGGGTACTCGGGGAGGCAGTGTCCCCTGCTGAGAATCCCTGGGACTGGGAGAATGGAGATGTTCTGGGCTGACTGTCTGGGTTGGGGGCAGCACCACAAGCCCAGGACACTTCCTCTGAGCACTCAGAGTCACTGTGGGGGAACTTCCTTAGGCCTAGGTCCCCACAACCTGGAATACCCTGGGACAGCTCCCCCCTGTGCTGTGGCTGGGGACCTTTGGCATTGGTGCCACTGTGCTGAGCCAGCCTGTGACCAGCTGTGTGCCCTCCCAGGTGCTATGAGGTGAACCTGCGTGGGTGCCTCCTGCAGGACCTCTTTGTGAACTTGGCACGGCCGCCGGGCAGTCAGGAGGAGAAGAGCTTCATCTGTCGCCTGGGAGAGATCCAGGTGTGCATGCAGGAGAGGTGACACCTCCTGCCGGAGGGAGCAGAGGGTCCTGAAGGAGCCGAGGTGGAGTGCAGGGTGGGGTGCCCTTAGCCTCCCCAGGTACCAGCTGTCTGAGCCTTCTTTCCCTCCAGGTGGTGGATGCCAAAAGCCTGCTGACCCCCCTGCCCCAGGTGCAGAATGTCACTGTCACGCAGATCTGTTGGCAGCGGCCCGCTTCTGAGCTGGAGGGGCCCTTGGGCCGGCTGAGGCTCAGCTGTACTCTGCACTGGTCCTACCTCCTCCTGCAAGCCCGCTGCTTCAGAGTCTACTGCTGGGAGGGGACGAGAGGCAGCTCTTTAGGCAGGGAGCCACTGGGGCCAGAGCAGCCCACATTCCTGGGTTTGGCTTTTGTCAACCAGTACCGTGTGGTGGACTTGATGGTAGAGGCTGCTGGGGCCAGCCAGGAGGCCCGCGTGGAGTTCTTGGTGGAGCCTGTCCCCAGGGAGGGCTTCCTGGTCCCTCAGGCTGAGTGGGGCAGCGCGGCCCTGCTGTACTCCATGCCTCCATGAGCCAGTACTTCCTGCCCAGAGACTTGGGTTGCCCCCTTGGCTAGCTGCCCCAGGCCTCTCTGGGACCCTGCTAAGTAGAGCCAGGTGTAAGAAGGCCTTGTCTCCAGGATGAAGCTAGTTTGCCAAATGATGGTCCCAGAGTGGGTGCACAGGCCTGGGTTTGCATATAACCCTCTCCAGTGTGTGGTTCCGAGGGGAAAGGGAAATGATGTGGGGAGGATTTGCCCAGAAAACTCCATAAAGGATATTTTCAAATAGATTGAAAGTTGTTGATGCTGAGAACACTGACCTTTTGTTCCTGTAGATCACAATTAGAACTGAATGTAGACCATGGCAGGAAGGTTTTGGAGCAGGACTGATCCTTTGGATCAGAAGATCTCTGAGGACTAGAGTGCAGTGGCTGTGAAGGTAGGGACAGAAAGGAGGGGGCCCAGAGCAACAAAGGGGGGCCTCAGAGTTCAGGACTGGAGCTCAGGATCAGGCTGTCCTGAATGCTGTGGACCACTGTGGTCTGGACCACCTTGGGGAGTTGCTGGCTCTGGCAAGTAGCAGTCCCCATAGCCAAAGTCCCCTCACCTCTGCTGCAGCTCCTGCAGCCCTGGGCTCCCAGCGCAGCTGTCCCTTTTGGCCTCCTCTCCTTCCCTGCCCCCTTGATAGTGCCGGGCGGGGCAGCTTCCAGCCAAGTCTAGTCTGATGGTAACGTTGCATTTTTCCCAACCCCTTAAGGTGCCACATGGGGTCTGTCACCATCCTGTACAGTCAGAGGTTCTCAGGGGCATGTCACCCTTGGGCCACATAGAGTCCGTGGTGGGGGTGTACCTGCCCAGCCCTGTCCTTCTGTGCTTTAGATGTAGTGCTGAGGCCCAGAACACTTGACACCACAGGGTCACACATGGGCCAGGCCCATGGACTTTACCCTGTAGTAAGGCAGGGCTGCAGCAACTGTTACAGGCTGGATCCTGCTCAGCCACAGAGCACTGGGCGTGGAGGCCAACGATCTCCTGCAGAGCCCCAGCTCTGCCCATCCCACCTCCCTCCTTGCCCAGGGCCTCTCCTGTTCAGCACCGTGGAAGAAAGCGGAAGCTTAGGGCTGGGTTCTGGGTTCCTCTCTGACTGGGAACACTCTGATGTTTTAGTGGTCAAATGAGGTCTTTGACTGGCTGACTGCCTCAAAGCTGAGGCTGCCAGCCCTGGGCTCTTCCCAAGCATCCTGCTGCTGCTGCTGCTGCTGCTGCTGCTGCTGTTGCTGCTACTGTGTTAGCTACTCTTGTTTCCTCTGTGGCGATTCCTGCATTGCCAGTTGCCAGTTCCCTGAGCACATAAGCCTCTCTTCCACTGGGAAGCAGGGTCACTGGCTGGGGGGTGCCTTCTGGCCTTGCACCGTGTGTCCCCAAGGGGGGTGTCCAGGGCAGTAGAGCAGGGCAGGGTGGACTGCCTATCGGGCCTCTTAGCCCCAGCGCCTCGATGTTGGACACTGCATCACTAATGCTTGCTTCCTTCGTTTCCTGAGGTCTTTTTTTAAAAGTTCCTCCGAATATTTTATGTAGAGAAGGAAGGAAAATTTATAGTGGCAATTATTTCCTCACAGTCTGGTGAGCAAGCAATTAGAAATAAGGGGGCTTAGCGGAGCATGGCGCTCGGCAGAACCACACAACGCCACTCCCCCGGTGCATGGCCCCAGGGCTTCTCGGCACAGGCTCCAGTGCAGGAAAATTAATCTGCTGGCGTTTAAGCTGTGCCCCTCTGGTGGGTGTAATCGCTCTGAAATAAATTATCCGACATGGTGAAAAATGAGAACTGGAGTCTGGGTGAGATCTGGCTCCCTGCCCCAACTCCACTCTTAAGCTCTTCGGGTGTTCTCGGTCTGTGCCCTCCTCCGTCCCCCTTCCCACTCTACGAGGGGCCTGAAAAGTGCATTTACCTTGAAGTAGTGCAGCTGCTGCTCTGGCTAACCAGGCCAGGGGACCAAGGGCTTCCTGAATACCTTCAAAATCTGGCAGTAGTTGGGCAACCCCCCGACGCTTTCCCCCTCCCCGAAGCTGTGGGCCCAGCCTTCCAGGGTGCATCCTGCCCTGGAGAGGCAATGTGCTGAGCTGCCATTTGGCTCCTGGCCAGCCGGGGCTTCTTTGCTGTGCTCTGCACTTGTGGGGACCAGAGCCCAGGCACCCCTAGTTCTGGAGCCACGTCAGCTCTTTGCATTGGAGTTGGACCCCAAGGCAGCTGCTTAGACAGCCAAGGGCACAGGGGGCACTGCACAGCCCGTCTGTCTGTCCAGCGAGTCTGGGGAGGAGAATTGAGACTTTAGCGTCTTGCCTAGAGAGTCTTCCTCTTCCCCAGAGCCACCTGGTGATCCTAGGCCAGGCCACACACCTGGACCTGTGCCCTCCACCCTCAGTGCCTGGGGCTGCCAAATCAGAAAGAGCTGTCCTGGTTTGAAGAAAGAAATCTTTATTAATAATCTTAATAATAATAATACTGTTAATTTGAATGGTCACACCTTGGAAGCATACAGAATGGTAAGAAAGGAAGCCTGGGGCTCGGCTGCAGTCCTGGGGGATGGGGGCCCGGGGCGAGGGGGTTCTGAGCTGCTGCAAGAAAAGGGTCCAAAACAGCAGAGGGCACGGGGCCCTGCAGAGGACAGAGCCGGAGGCAGGCGAGGGGCTATGTACAACAGGAATAGAAAAGGAGGATTCGTTTCCAGAGCGTCAGTAGCTGATGCTGAATAGAAAGTGAGGTGTATTTTTTATTTTTGAAGTTTCATGAGACAGTGGAGCCACGTCAGGAGCCCATGTTTTTGTCATTTTTTGCTGCTTCCCCACTCCAGCTATCCCTGCCTCGCCAGGAGCGCTTCCTGCCACCTGCCACCTGCCATCTACTCCCTCCTCTGCCCGCCTGCCGCCTGGGGCCTGTGTTACCCTTGACGCCTACCATTTCCACTGTGGCCCAGCTGGTCCCCTGGGGCAGGGCCAGCTCAGGCCTTTGCACCCCTCGCTCTTCTTGCAGATCTGTTCTGCCTGGCACTGCCCAGGCCCACAGTGTCACCCTGACTCCCAACCTGGAAGCTTGCCATTCCTTGTCCCTCTCTTCTTCCCAGGAGGGACAACATGGGGCAGGCCAGGTCCCAGCAGGTAGGTAGCATGAGGTTGGCCTCCTCCAGGAAGGGAGAGATGGCCACTAAGTGCAAGTCCTTCCTCTGCTTTAGGGCCCCTGTTCATGCTCACATCACTTGGAATGGCTCCTGGCCAGCCGGGCCTTCTTTGCTGTGCTCTGCACTTGTGGGGACCAGGGCCCAGGCGCCCCTAGTTCTGGAGCCATGTCAGCCCTTTGCAATAGAGTTAGACCCCAGGGCAGCTGCTTGGACAGACAGCCAAGGGCACAGGGAGCACTGCATAGCCCAAGGGGTTGAGGCCCCTCCTCGCCCCCAGCCCCTCCAGGCACAGCCCACCTGCCCTGGTTGCTCCTCCCCGAGGCCAGGCCTGCTCCACCTCTGTACCCCACTGCCGGGGTCACAGGGGCCTGAAAGGAAGACTGGATAGAAAACAGAGCCCCTGCTGGCCACACATCCAGGCCCCTTCCCTCCAACTCTCCTACTGCGGCCAGCCAGGCAGGGCCGCTTTCCACGCGCCCAGCGGGACGTGCTCCCTCGGTGCGGGTGTGCGCCAGACGCGGACTTGGACTTGGTTGGATGCCTCTTGGTTTGGTTGATTTTTTTGTTGCTTGGATCTTAACATCTTTTTTTGTTTTGTTTTTTGTTTTGTGATTTTTTTTGTTTTTTTGTTTTTTGCCCTTCATGGTCCAAGAAGGAAACGGTGGAAGGTTTCACTACAACAGAAACAGAAAGGCGGGACTTGCAGTTTCTCTGGAGCAGCCTCTGGCAGAGGGCCACCTGACCCACAGCCTGGGCCCAGCTTTTAGTCCCAACACCCCCTGAAGCTGCCCTCAGCTTTGGGGACCCACTCTCTCCTGCAAATTGAACCTTAAGCAGACATGCCTCCTGGCTAGGGAGGGGTGCAGCTGGGTATAGTGGGGGCAAGGTGCACTAAATGGGTACTAGAACAGGGTTGTGGGTCCAGAACCAGCAAGATTCTGGCTAGCAGGAGCCATCTGTAGCTCTGATGGGGCAAGGGAGACCAGGCCTGTCTAGATCAACAGGACAGGGCCGAGGCAGAACATGACAGAGAGGCCCCATGGGAGAAGGGGAAGCAGGACACCCCTGTGCAGCAGGCACTGCGGCGCCGTCCGCTTTGGCGCCCATAGCCCAGTGCTGCTCCCCCTGCTGCACATATAGCCCTCGCCTGTCTCAGTGGACTCTGCCCAGCTCCCTGGGCTCCAGGCCTGACCTCACGTGCCAGCCTGCATCCTGTCCAGGGCTCTGTGCAGGTGGCTGTGTGTCCCCCTGGGCACACAGTCTAAGTGAGGCTAGAGTGGCTATGAGTAGGCATCACCAGGCTGGCAGGGGCTCCCAGGATGACTTTCCCTTCTGAAACGGACCTGATAGAGAGGTACATTAGTGCCTGGGACAGGCTGGCTGTGCTTTGGCTCCACCTCAGCGCTGAAAGCCCACCTATGGACTGGGGCCCCCGGGACCCAGGCTCTGCCAGATGCAGGTGCCAGGTGTGGGCAGTGGGTACAGGGGAGACCTCTGTACTGGGCAGGGTTGGGTGGCCTTGGGCATTTCTTTGGCAATTTCTTTCCTCATGTCTACTTCTTGCAGTAGCAGTAAGGAGTCCCCAGGACTGGTGTGACTCCAGTGGTCTGCACACTGAGCACTGTGCCTGTGACTACTCTGGTGGGAAAAGTCATCAATAAAATTTAATTAAAGTATTAACTTCAGCAGAACAGAGGATGGGACAGTAGAGGCAGCTACTCCTGTGATTTTCAGACGTGGGTGGACGGGTGCCCCGTAGGTGCTCGGGAGGCTCACTGGCTTAGAGGGCCTGAGCCCCTCACCTCCTGCATCACTGAACACTAGGAGCACCAGGCTGTGTAGGGAAGGCCCGGCCAGTGTTTCTAGAGTTGTGTGCAGCCAGGGCCACCAGGAGACAAGAGTGTCATCCTGCTAGGGTGCAAATGCTTGTCCTCCCCAGTGTGGCCCCCATTCTGTGCATACCGTACCTGAAGGCTCGGGTAGTACAACATCAACAAAGTCAAGATAGGAAACCACGGTTCAGACATACAGGAAAAACCAGGGTCAAAGACACACACACCATCATGGGTGGGGTGGGGAGACCAGCTGGCTGGAAATAAATATCTATTGGATTTTAGAGTCGCAGAGGGTCAGCGGTGCATGTCGCTGACCAGGAGGGGTGCACTGTCCTCCTGGTGGCTGTGCCTGGTGTTGGGGCTGTAGGGTTTGGTTTGGAATAGGCAGTAGTGTGAATGCTGTTAGGGGCGGGTCTCTTGCTAGTAGGGGGTGAAGCGGCTGTACCCTCCTCGGCAGAGGCTAGCCTGCAACATCAAAGATGAAAAACAGCCAATCAGTGCCATCTTTTGGTAGGGGGAAAAGGCCAAAAGAAAAAAAAAGATAAGGAAAAACAAAAAGAAACAGCTAAATCCCATTTTCTTTCACCCTCACAGTTTTCCTTGGGAAAAGTGGATGGTCAGATTGTCATGGCAACAGGGGGTTGGGGCTATGTTCTTGGCCAGGAGAGAAGGGAGTGCTCCGGGCTCTTCTGAGTAGCCTCTGGGCCACTCTGGCATGCCCTATCTGTCTCAGGAGCCTGGAGAGTTTAGCATGAGCCTGCCTCCTGGGGCCATGTAGTGTGTCTGCGTGGGCCACTGGAGCCAGCTCCACCCTGTGGGGCACACTTACTGGGCACAGCCCTGAGGGGCCTCGTCTCTAAGAGTACCTGGGGCTTGCTAGTGTCTGGGGCTTCCTGAGCTCGGCTGTGTCCTTCTCTTGATTGCCCCGGGGTAACCTTTGGACAGGAGCCTCCCATCCACCCACCAGTTTTGCCAGAAAAAGAAAGAACATGGCAAATGTCAGAGGAGAAAATTTCGCAGAAAATAGAAAATTTTAAAAATAAAAAAAAACCTGAGAGAGAACTTGTGAATTAATGAAAGCTTTTAGCTAGCAGTTGTGCTGAGGGCCAAACTGTCCAGGAACTCCAGGCCTGCAAACATGGTGTTGTGGCCTCTGCTGGGAGGGCTGTTGTGGCCCCAAGGAGCCTGTGCTCTATGGCTGCCCACACCCCGCATAGACCGCTTTGGATATCTGAGGTTTACTCAGAATCCAAAAGGACAAGATACAAATTGGAAAGGAATAATTAAGACCAAGGGAAGTGGAAAAAAAAAATTCCACGTTGCCTCTGAACCTCCTCCCTTCTGACTCCCCACAGAGCGTTTTCATCTTTGATGCTGGATGCCAAGCTAGCTAAAAACAGACATTAACACCTCTGGGGTGGGGTGGGCATGAGAGGTGGTTGTGCGCTGGAACAGAACCAGGGTGCAGAGTGGATGGGGCTGTACATGTCCACGGCTGGCCAAACACACACACACACACACACACACAGACATGCGGCCTGCACACCTCCTGCAGCAGAGTGCACTCCCACCCCCTGCCAAGGCCACTGGGAAGCCCCTGGCCCTAGGGGAGTCTAGAAAAGGGGCTTGGTGAGAGACAGTGGGTGGTCCTTTGTCCCCTACCTATGTGAGAAATGGTCGTGTGTGGCTTGGCTTCCACACCCCATAGAGGGGAGGCTGAGCCTGGAACCATGACCCTTAGGGCCTCTGCTGGGGAGGGCGGGGCCTTATCAGGGCTACAGTGATGGAGCTCAGGGCAACAGGTCCCACTAGGGTGCTGCCCAGGGGACCAGCTGCTAGAGGGGGGCTGGCCATCTGGCCAGGCCTGGCTCCCTTCAATGGTAGAGGGTACAGAGGGGCAAACTCTCATCCCTCTCCCCAATGGAAGCTCAGGCCCTGGGCTGCTGTCCTTTAAGAGGCACCAGCAGAGGCGCTGGCTAGAGGACTCAGTCTCTCCTAAGGGCCTGCCCCACCCACCCATGGTGATGTCCCCCTACCCGCGCTTCACGGGCACCCAGAGCCAGATGGGCCAGCCTCCTCACCATGGTTCCAATGCTGTAGGTCGCTGCAGGGCCAATGGTGTGATGGTACGGGTCAGCAGCTGCATAGACTCTGCCGTAACTAGGAGAAGAGCAGGGACAGCATGTGGTGGGCCGTGAGGGAGGGGCTGCAGGCCTCTGGCCTCCTTCCAGGCCCCTTTCCTTGGTCCCAGCCACAAAGCCCCTCCCTTTCCATTGAGGCCCTCTTCACAGTCTGTCCCCTTTCTTGTCTGGAAGGAAGTTCCTGGGACCTCGAGAGCCACTCTTTCATTGCATTCAATGTGTGCAGACCCTGACAATGAGCCGCATGCCCTACTCAGTGTTAAGGAAGGAAAGTGGTCCTTTCTGGAGGAAAAGGTCCATGTGTCCATAGTAGGTCTGGAGGAAACTTAGACTCCATGCCCAGAAAGAAGAGGGACAGGGGTTGAGAAAGACCCAAGAGAAAGGGACCAGCAATGTCACCACCAGGAAGGTGGCATGGTGTCCCTAGATGAGCTTCTCAATTCATTTGTACAGTGACACAGTAGTTTCTTAGAGGACCAGGCTGGGCCATGCACACCTGGTGGGGCTGAGCAAGAGGCTGCAGGGGGGGTGAACACCCACAGGTCTTACTGCTCCTGGGGGCCCCATGCTAGATGGATATGTGTACAAGAGGCACAGCCATCCGAATGAAATGCCACTGCAGTGCCCAAGCATGAGCTCTATGGCCACCAGACCAAGTGTCCCAGAAAAAGGTGCTAGATTCAGCCACCTCCTGGGGGACCTTGAGGTTCCTGATGCCCCAACCAAAGCAAGCCACACAGGGCCTTTCTGTAGGCCTGTTCAGAAGTGGGACAAACAGTGCCCACCTTGGTCTCATTCCATCTCAGGGGAGGCTCGTGATTAGACTTGTCATACGAAGACTTGAGACCTTCGGGGTTGGGGACAGAGATGTTCTCTGCTCCCCCGGCCTCTCCAGTCTTGCAGGGGCTCACTGACCACAGCTGAAACTGCTTTCTTGTTCAGACCCTGCATCCACCAGCCCAGGTACCACCAGGCCCTCTTTAGGGGAAAAGGCTTCCTTCCCGTCCATCTGGCCCAAGCCTTGGGGACTCTGGGCTACCTTCTCCCAGGACAGCTCACTGCCCCCAGCCTCACCTGTCACTGTAGGCTGCTGCGGCTGCTGCTGCTGGCTGAGTGTATCTGTAGGCTGCATAGCCTCCCTGCAGGGTAGGTGGGAGGAAGAGATGGCGAACAGACTTAGTGGGGCTCATCCAGGGGCCTGGGGCAGACACAGACTCTGCAGGGCTGGGATGCTGGGGGGAAGGGGCTGTGGACTGTCCTAGACTTCACCTTCCCACTTTACCTCGGCCTGGGGAAATTTAGATGATGTCTATACTGGGCACCTGGTTTCTGGTCTAAGGGGATATGAAGACTGCCAACTGGCATGGGCTGAGAAGAGGCAGGCTCATCCATCCGTCCATTCAGTCATTCATTTATTCAGTCATTCATTCGTTCTCATACCCATTTGTGCATTTGGCATACACTAGTGAGTATCAATTATCCCTCTGGGTGTTTGCTGGCCCTTGGCAAAAAGTAGGTACCCATAGACCTGCCAAGAGGCCACCAACCTCTGGCTTGGATTCTGACAGGCACAGGGAGCCCCTGGGTGACTCAATGTGATCGTGGACCCAGGTCAGGGCAAAGGGCCCAAGAAAGCATTGACCCAGATGCTGTCTTAGCCTCAGATGAGTGGAGACTGATTATGGGAGATTGCCCGGAGCCGAGGTGAAGCTGGGTAGGGAAGGGGTGTCTCAGAGGATTCTGTGCCAGAGAGGCACAGCCCCATGAAGGGTGAAGCCACAGGACCCGATCCAGGCACCCTTAGGTCCCTGCCTCTTGGTCTTTCTTGGGGCTTTGGACCGGAAGAAGTGTGTTGGGGGCTGACTTACTGACCTCAGTGTGGTCAGGGGACCAGGGAGAGACACACCCTGCTAAAATCATGTAGGGCCTTGACAAGTGGAGACACTGCTTTCCTCTTATAGGGTTGATCTGAGCCATAAGCAGCCCCCTTGACAAATATGGCAACCCAGACTGGGCTAGGCTAGGGTCCCCAGGGATGCCATTCTCTGCTGACTGGCACCCTTGCCCCTACTACATCCAGGATGAGAGGGGGGCTGCGAGAGGCAGACAGACAGAAGGACTGGCCCCACCCTCCCTTCCACAGGTGCACTTACATAAATCTCAGCACCATAAAATCCATCCTGATACACGACCCTGGAAGCAAACGGACAAGAGAGTGGTGGGAACGCTGGAGAGGTGGGGTAGGCCGGCTCCGGAGTCTGCTGAGGAGGGAGGGGGCACGGTGCCAGCCCCGCCCACGGGACTGGCATTTTAACAAGCGTTTGCTCCAGTGCCCTGTTTGGTATAACAATAGAGTAACACCCTTGCTGGGCAGCTCCTTTCTCAAGACCCAGGGGGCCCGTGGGCCCAGTCCTGCATGCCCCCCCCACCCTCCTGCAGGCAGCTGTCCCTCCCTTTCAGCGACGGGGCAGAGGAACCCGGGGGGAAAGGACCAGGAAGGGCTCCGAGAAGCCCCTCGCTGGACCTAAGGACCGAGGATGCCCCATTAAGGCATCCAGGCCGTGACCCTGGGTGTCCCCTGCAGTGGGGTTGGGGTACTGAGGATGCAGGAGGTCCAGAAAGGCTGCCAAGACCCTCACCCTCCACCCTGGCCTCCCATCACCCGTTCCTGGGGCTCCCTTCAGCCCCCCCAGTAGGTACTCACGCTCCATAAGTCGGGATGGGGGGTGGAGGTGGCGCAGCCCGAAACGTGTTATACACGGCCCGGCCCCGGCCCCGGAGGTGTGCGCCCCGGTAGGCAACGGCGGTGCCCGTGGTGGGGTAGGGGAAGCCAGTCACTGCAGGAAAGGGGCGGGAGAAAGTGTGGGAGAGGGGAGGTCCAAGGAGGGCAGGAGAGAGCCCAGGATGGCACCCAGCCCTCTCCCCCGCAGTCCAGGATGCTGCCTCCTCCCGTGGTCACGCCCACCTGCCCCTGACTTTACCTGCATAGAATTCAGGTCCATAGACCGCGCCTACCACAGGATTTAGCTTCCAACCTAGAACAGAAACAGGCTGGTCACGATCTACCCAAGCCAACCTAACCTGCTCCTGGGACGCCAGAGACAGTGGAGACAGCGGGCTCCCCCATTGGGCTTTCCAAGGGCGGGGCCTGTGCCCAGCCCTGAGGCCCCTTTGGCACTGCAGCCGCCTGGGGACAGGAATAGCTGGGGCCATTTCACTCTCAACTTGCCCCTCTAGGTTCTTCTTGGATTCGGTCCTCTGCAGACTGCTCCTGGACAACCCCACCCCTAGTCGGCAGTCCCTGAAGCTCAGGGTACAAGGGGAGGTGGAAAGTGGTCTATAAATGCTGCAGTCATAGTTGGGGTGAGGGATTGTGTCTGGGAGCTTCTCCCGCCTCCTGTTCTAGTTCTCAGGGGCTTCTTCTGTGTGAACAGCTGCTCACGGGGGCTAGGAGGGAGGGGAATGGCCATTGGACTGGGGACAAGAATGACTACGAATAGTTCCAGAGCACTAAACTTTTGGGGGTGATTGCCACCAATAAGGAGGCATCGCCCTTCCATTTTACAGATGGTGAAGTGAAGGCTTATGGGGGACCTTGGGTCATAAAGGTGGGGAGGGTGTAGATTTGAACCTGCAGCCACAAGCCACTCCTTCCTTTGGTCCTAGCTGGAATCAGCACCTGGCTTCTCCCCTCCTGTCAGTGGGCCAGTCTTCTCCCCTGGGATCTAGAGACAAAGCTCTGACTCCACCTTAGAGTTCAAGGGGGTGGAAGCCAGTGGGTCTGAGTGGGCTCCAGCCAGCCATTCAGACAGGGTGGGCAGGAGGAGTTCTTTCACGGGGCCACCCTCTACCTCCTCAGCCGGGATGGGGTCCTATCTGTGCAGTGTGGTCTGCAGGCCCAACTCCTTGTCCCTCTGCACTGTGTGAGGAGAAACAGGGGACCTGAACCCACTGGGCAGCTGGCAAGATCTGTCCTGGAGAGGGTGGACTTTATGTGGGAACCCCAAACCCAGACACCCTACTGTAGAGTAGTGGACAGGAGGCATCCAGGATAGTGTGTCCGGGTTTGCCCTCCCAGGACCCCACTCTAACCCTTCCATGGTAGTGAGTTGCTTTCTACCCCCAGCCCACCACAGCTGGAACTCTGGAATCTCCTATAAATCTAAGAGTAAGAGGGAAGAACTATTTCACCTGGGAAAACCTCCCACTCCAAGAATGGACTTTTCCTGGTAAAATGCCCATGATGGGGCAGAGCCCGAAGCTGACCCTGGCCCCTTCCCCAGGCTCTATCCCAGTGGATCCTTTGGGTCCATGCTGGATTAACGGGCCTGGGATGTTGAACATGTGCACCAGAAGCCCTGTGCTGTCTATCCACACAGCCTGGCTGCAGAAGCTGCCCCCTAACTCTTCTCTGTTACTTGAGCTTCTGGAGGGGCCCTACCTGCCTGTTCTGGCTCCCCCCACCTCTGCTGGCCCCACATCCATCTGGAATCTCATAGGTCACAGCGGCAGCCTGAGACTCACCTGGACAGCCCCTTTGTTTCTACCATAAATAGGAACACCTCAGTTGGTTTTCTGCAGTTCCATCAGGCCTGGAGAATTTGAGTGCTCAGAATTCAAGCACCAAAAGCCATTCTGGATCAGCCACAGAGAAGTCAATGACATGCCTCTACAGCCTGTGATTCTTGCCAGGTGATGGCATTTAAGGGAGACCACTCTTGCAACACAGATGGACTGAGGTTTCTGTTTCACTCCATTGGCCAGCAGGGCACATTCCTCCCTCTGTACATCAGTCTTGCCCAGAAAGCAGTGGCAGGTGGGTGGTATAGCAGAAGTGGAGACTGAAGCCACTCGCTCTGGTACTGAGCTACATCCCTAGCCCTTTTTATTTATTTAGAGCAGGTTCTCACTAAATTACTAGGACTAGCTTGAGCTTGTGATCCTCCTGCCTCAGCCCCCTGAGTAGTTGTGATAACACGGGTGTACCAACATGCCTCACACTACAGGGAAGCTTGAGGGTAGAGTGAGCAGTGGTTTGTGGTCCCCTTGGTCATTTTGTCCATATGTCTACCACTCTCTGAAGCCACTTAAACCAACTGGCTCCTCTCCTTGTAGGATGGTGGGGTGCAGTGACAGCAAGTAGCATCCCCCTCAGCAGTACATGCAGCTGCTGCCTGGATGGATTAAACTAAGGGACCTTGGGGACAAATTTTCCAGCAGATGTCCATGTGTGGCCTGCCCCAGTCTAGGCTCTAGGAAGCTATTGGATAAGGCCTTGGGAGGCCCAGGGCACAGGGCACAGTGCCAGGCATTCACATAGGGCAAGTCATCATGGCTACCCTGATCACATCCAGTCACACCAAGCTGCAGAACAGAGGCACGTGCTTGAGGCCGACGCAAGGCCATGCTCATGTTCTCTGGCTGTGGGAAGATCCACATCTCAAAGAAGTGGGGTTTTACCAAGTTTAATGTATATAAACTTGAAGTCCTGAGAAACAGCTCTTTCTGGGTAGCTGTGGGGTCAAATATATCCCCAGTCATAGTCCCCTGGACAAATAACAAGAATTCTGTTCATGAAGCCTTCCCATCACACCCACCCATAAACCCTATGTTCTTTTCTTGTCTATCTAAAAGAAAATGCATACTGTGTGTATTTCCTGTGCCAAAAGCCAGGTTACAGAAGCTACAGTTAGGGTGCACTTTGTACTGTAGCAAAGTTTGGGTACTCTCAGGTTCTTAAAAACAATGTGGGATTGAGTCCTCACAAGAGCACTGCGGAAGGCACAACAGTCGCCTCAAAATTGGGCCTGGTCAGAGCCCTGTCCCACCCCAGGAGCTGCCTACGATGAGATCGGATCATGCTGTAGACCTGACCATGTCTTGCCACAGGCTTCGGGCATGACCAGTCACCTGACTCCTGGAGAGGCTGAGCATGACACGGTAAATTCTGTGTCCCCTACTTGGAGACAGCTTGCTGGCGGAGAGACCTGTGCTTTCTATACCACACTGCCTGGCTGCAGAAGCTGCTCCCTAATAGGTGGTAAGAACTAGAAGAGGCCCCGATGTGTCATTATCTATGCAGAGCCTTTGTCTGGCAGAATAAGATGCTTTGGGGCCACCAGAGATTCTTCTGCCAGCTCTTAGCATCAGCAGATTAATCTTCGAGGGAAACCCAACACCCTTGCTATAGCTGGGTGCATAGAGGACCATAGAGAACTACATCACTGCCAAGCAGGACTCAACCTGGAGACCTCACCCATTTAAAAGGCTTCCAGAGCCCAAAGGACATAGTTGTTTTCATCAGCATCAAAATATGGATCACCTCCATCCCAGGTCCTAGGCCAAACCTGGAGAAGTAGTTGTCGTGAACAACCCTGGGCGGTGAGTGAATGTCACTCTCCACTATCCACTGAAGATGAAGAAGCTGGGGCTTGGGGAGGCATAGAAGCTTGCCCAAGGCCCTGCACACCCTTCCTGGCCCTTCCTGCATATGTGCATTGGAAAATTAGGGCAGCAAGTAATCCTGCAAGCATGAATCCCTGGGAGCACAGATGCAGCTACCTAGGAAGTCGCCGTGGCTTGCTGCACTGGAAGTCTGCATACACAGCCTCACAGATGCTTGGGAAAGCCCAGAGGCCTCTGGTGGGAGACACCAGCTGTGTGTGAGGGTTAGGCAATGTTGGTGCCTAGCTGACCATCCCCTTCTCCTGGGCACAAGCATGACAGCTGGGGCACCAAGAAAGGGTGGGGAACCTAGCATCCAGGAAGGCTGGTCTGCAGTGGCCTTCATCCCCAAGGGCCACTGACCCAGCACTGCAGCTCTAGCTATTCTGGGCCCCTTACCGTTGGTGTAGGGGTTCCCGGTCTTCTTGTTGGTCATGACTCTGGCCGTGGCATTGTTGACCTGTCCAGAGAAGGGGAGATAGAGGGTAAGGGGTCCTGCCTGGCCTGCTCCTACTTCCCCATGGCTTCCAGGGAGGGGGCTGGGGGCTTGGAGGAGGCCCCTGGGGGCACCTAAGCTGCCAAGCAGCTTGGCCCAGGGCCCAGGCCCACTGGATTGTGCTTTTTCCCAGAGCAGCTCCAATAAACCTGATTTGCATATGCATATATACAAGAAGGGCCAGGAAGGGTGCTCGAGGGCCTTGGGACAAACCAAGACCTGTGGAGAAGCTTGCTGTGGGCTACCAGGCTGGCTCCGGAGATGTTGTCTCCTTCTGTAGCTGCCAAGGCCCTTGTGGGTGTGTGCCCAAGAGGGCTGTGCCCCAGCCCCACAGGAGCACCCCTTTCCTGGCAGGGATCCTCTGCTTCTCTACAGAGCTGGAAGCCTCCTGATGGGATCTGTGCATCCTGGGGGCAAGGTGGGTGGGAGCTCTAGACTGGCAGCGCCAAAAGGCTGGGTCCTATGCCACACCTATAGGTCCCAGCCAGACTGCCCAAGGGAACACAGAAAACAAGCGACCTGTGTGGAAGGGAGTTGGGAACAGGGCAGGAGGAGCCTAAGGAAGGGATCTGGCCATCGGCCCTGAAGGCTCCTGGGAAATGGAATAGGCCAGGGGCTTAGATTCGATACCCTCCACCCATGTCCCCCACAAGCTTCTCCTGCTCCTTTCTCAGTCCTGCTGTCAGAGGAATCAGCTCTGGGCACCAGAGCCACAACACCAGAGTTACAAATGAGGCAGGAGGGGGCCAGGAGCCCTGGGCTCCTTCGCCTGCTTCCCTTCCGGCTGCTGGCTGCTGCCTCTTTGTCCTCCAAGAGCTAGACTATCGAAGAGGACATCACCAGGCAGCAGGGAGGGGCAGGAGCTAGTGCTCCTGTAGGGCAGGGACTCACAGCTCCTCCCTGGTGAGTGCAGATGGGCTAGCCCTAGTCCTTGATGCGGCTAGACCTCAAGCAACAGGTTCTGGGGCTCCTGGGTATCTGGTTAGGGGCAGGGCTCTTTCAAGAATGGGAAGATATAGGGAGAGCAAGGGGACCCCTGGGTGAGCCTGAAGCCTAAGATCAAGCAGGAGAAAACAATGGGTTTGGACGAGAGCCAGTCATGTGGGGGTGGGGCAACATGGGGCCTCCATGCGACCCTTCCTTCCACACAGAGGACACTGACTGGGCTCTCTGCAGGGTGGACAGTGCTCGACTGAAGGGGGACCAGGGAGGGGAGCGGGGTGGGTATTGTCCAGGACCTCCCTGCCGCCGCACACTTATCTGAGCACCTCAATTTTCCGTCCCTCTACGATCGTCCCATTCAGCTTCTCCCGGGCTCGGTCAGCATCTGAGCTAGTTTCAAAAGTTACAAACCCAAAACCCTGCGAGCAGAGGAGGACAGACATGGAGAGAAGACAGGATGAGAAAAAAGGGCAAAAGGAGGAGTTGGGAGGTGGGGTAGGGCAGGGCCATGGGAGAGGGAAGGAGAGAGAGAGGGAGAGAGAAGGGGCCAAGTCAGGGGAGTCCAAGAGAGGCTCAGGCAGCCCAGAGGTCACCTGGTGCCACCAGCAGAATACACAGGGGCATGGGTCCCAGGGTGGGCAGCTGCTGATCACTTGAGCCCAACGTGAGCTGACAGCCTGGCACCTCTGAGGGACAGGCCAAAGCTACGGAGATGCTAACCTGCCCAGGGGCCGAGGCTGGACTTCATGAGTCAGGGAAGACAGCCCCACCCACCTTCATGCTAGGAGCCCAGGGGGCTAGGGTCTCGCTTTCCTGGAGGGGGATCAGGGCTTGTCTTTGCCAGGTACCATCCAGGCCGGCTCCCCCTGCAGCCCCTCCCCAAATCCTGCAGGCCACGGCTAAGGGCTGCTGAGGGCCTGGGGGTGAGTGGTTGGGCAGGGGGTTCCAGGCCCAGAGTGGGGCTCCAGGGTGCAGGCAAGAGGTCCTGGCAGCTCAGAGAGAGGAAGCAGTGTGGTGGCAACAACACAGACAGCTGGGGCGGGTTGGGAGAGCGGGGAGTACAAGCACCCGTGTTGCTCAGGGGTCCTCGGGCACGAAGCTCTCCAGGAAGGAACATGTCACACGTTAGCCTGGCAGGACCTACAGCCGGCGCGGAAATGGTGGCAGCCTCTGCGCGGCACCCACCTTGGAGCCCCGCTCGTTAAAAATGATCTCCACGTCTAAAATCTTTCCAAATTGCTGCAAAGACACAGACAGAGAGGAGGGTAGGAGACAGGAAAGTGTGCATGAGAAAGCGGCCAGCCTGTCCCCTGCGGTGGTCTTGAGATGCCCCCTCCAGGGGAGTGGGAACCCTGAGACCTCTGTATTCCTGCTCGGGACACCTGTTCATGCATGCCTGCCTCTTCCTTCTTAGGGAGCGGGTTTTGCCTGGGCCCTGGTCGCATCTGTGGACTGGGGGAAGGGATGTGTAACTGTCTACCCAGAGTCATCCTCCCTCAACCCCCGGCCTAGCTATAGTGGGGATGGACTGGCTACTCCATAGTCACACTAAAGGGTGAAGGTCTATGATAAGGCCCTTCTGCAAGGGATGAGGAGGTAGAGGGCAAGGCCTGAGCCAGGATCCAGGCTGTTCTTAGTGGGAGCAGGAGAGAAATAGGTGGAGGAAGGAGAGATCCAGCAAGGGGTGGCAAGTAGGTGGGGGAGGGGGGAGGCAAAGGGATGAGCATGAGGGACGGGCTGGGGAGGCCTCACACCTGTGGGACCCGGTACTGCCCGCCCCACGTGCTGGGTGAGGCTGAGCAGAGTGTGCGGTATAGGCTGCTGTGTCCATACCCCAGACCCCTGCCTATTCATGATACACCAGGTGGTCTGGGTATCCCCTTCCTGCCCTGAGGGCAGGATGAGGTGGTGAGTGTGTGAGCTAGGTCCCTAGATGTGAGCTCCTCAGGGTCCTGATCTGTACCAGCCACCCCTGGGGGCAGGGGTGGAGGGCTCAAGGCCTAGGGAGCTGGCAGCAGCAACATTCCACTCTGCTAGGTTGTAGATATGGGCACCCACCCTCCCTGTTCTATGACCCCAGGCTGTGAGGTAGGTCCGGCCTTCTCTGCTTCTGGATCTGGCAAGCAGGGGCACCCTGAGGTCCTGGGTCAGCAAGCGCAATACACTGTCTGCTGCTGCAAAGGGAGCTGGGTCCAGAGAGATCTGGCAGCACCCCTGTGAGTCTGAGCTCTAAGCCCAACAAAGTCAAACCCTGGGAAAGGGAGTGTGCTTCTGGGGGTCACCCTAGAGATAGGTGTTGGGCTCCTCCATCTTGGGCTGCTGCACCCTACTTCTCTGACAAGTCCTCGCTATGTGGAACAACCCTGCCGGGCTGGTTGGGGCTCAAGGGTCAGAGCTGCCCCACTGTGTGGAAGGCGAGGGGGCAGGTCCAGGGGTGGGCAAGAAACACAGGCCAGGCTACAGGGTCCATTGTGGCCGGGGCAGGCCTGTGAGGTGGTAGCACACCCGGCCTGCTCCTCCACAGCAGCCCCAGCACAGAGGGTATCAACGCCTTCCAGGTGCTCAAGTCAAGGGACAAGACTCAAGGGCAGCCCTGCTACAGCTGGAACCCATGGTGTAAAATCGAGAAACAGACAAGAGATTCAGGTAGGGAGTCCTCGCTTGGTTCACCTCAACTGTACATGTTCAGGTCTTCTCAGCAGAGACAAGGAAGACTCAGGCCAGGGCAGGGGGATGGGTGGTCCATTGTGCAGGGCAGAAGGCTGGGCTCTTCCCTCAGTGCCCTTGGCTAGGGTCAGGGGTAGGCAGTAACCAGAGATTGCTAACCCAGGGGACTCCAGGAAGCCCCTGAGGATGGTGACCCTGGTGGTGGGAGACTTGTGGCCAGGGAATGGGGCTGCCATGACACACCTCCTGTCCTACCCCACAGAGTCCCCAGGTAGGAGGCAGCTGCTCTGACTCCCAGGCCATGGGGTAGGAGCAGGAATGGACCAGCCTGATTACACTCACCCCGAACATTTGCCGCAGATCGGGGTCCCTGAACCGGAAAGGGATGTTGGAGACGTGCAGCCGCTTGGGCTGCTGCTTCTCTGTGGGGTCAGAGGGGTGGAGTGGCTGGCTGTCCGTCTGTGCCGCCTCATCTGTCTGCTGTGGGGAGAGGACAGGCTTTGGAGGTTACCTCCAAATGACCAGGGCCCACCCATATGCTTGACCACAGGCTTCTCCTGCACATCCATCGGGGCTGACAGTGCCCACAAGGTTTGCCATCTAACCCCTGAGGTCTCAGCTCTAAGCCTTGGTCAAGCAGTGCCAGTGAGGCCACCTTCCTGCTGCCACCCCAGTGCTGACCTCTGTGACGGGGTCTGTGCTGGGCTCCCTCAGCTGAGGCCCTTCCACAGAGGTGTCAGGACCAGACAGACTTTGGGACCATCCTCTTGGGCATACACATGGCCCAACAATGCCTGCCCCCATGGCTATCCACAGCACAGGCTCCTTATTCTAATCCTGCTGCCAGTACTCCAGGTCCAGGGTGCCAAGGTCAGTCCTGTAAAAGGCAGTTGACAGATAGGCCCTGAAAGACTTGGGTTATAGAAAACGAAGCTGTCCCGTGCCTGTGCAACCTGCACAGGTCCTGGGGAAAAGGCTAGGAGCCCCGAGACAGCAGGTGCAGGGCTCTGTTGGTTGGGCATCTCCAGCTTTAGGGCCTCAAGCTCACCAGGAGGCTGTCCTTCCACCTGGCTCAGTCCCAGTGGCACTTGCAGCAGGAGAAGCAGACTGGGCATGCCCATCATTTATATTGGTGGGGGGAATGGATGGAGGATCAAGGTGGCTGGTGAGCTCATGGCCCCTGGATGCACAGGCTTGAGGCCTTCTGTGTGCCTGTCATGTTCCTGCACATGGATCACAGACCACCTGCCAGCTTGCACATTTTCTCCTCTTCAGCCCACTGGCCAGGCAGCAGGCACTGCTGAAGTGCCCACAGAGGCCTTCAGCACCACAGAGAGTGCCTACCCTAGCTCCTACTGGGGGGCTCCTCTGAGGGTGTCGCTGTCCCCAGCTTCCCCAACTGTGCTGAGCTCAGCTGTTGTGAACACATCTTCTGTTGGCTTCCTTCCCTGACTCCTTGCGGCCCTCCGGGCTGGAGGGATACACTTCCCGACACACCGCTCACACTTGAGCTCTTGGCTTGGGTGTGCTTCTAGGACCAGACCCCAGCTGGTGGCACAGGGGAAAGGGAGTGATCAGGCTTCAGCCCCTCTGAGCCTTTCTGGAATTGAGGTGGAGGCAGTTAGGGTCCCTGGGGGTCTGTGCCAGCAGGATGCTGGTGGCTGTGGTTTCCTGTGTGGCCTCAGGAGCAGAGGCTCTTGGTCCTGCTGAGTTTGGAGACACAGGAACGATCCCCATGGTGTCCAGGAAGAGCCTGGCTTGTATAGTTGTGCACATACGAGCACAAGTGTGTTGTTCATTACTGATAGGAGCGGGAGCAGGAGCAGGAGCAATGAGGCGTTCGTATCTCCTAGACATGTTGTGAGTGCTGAGGTCACCATGACCAAGGCCTTGTTTTGCAGCTGCACAAATGGAGCCCACAGGGGCAGAGTTTTTCCCAAGGTGCACTACAGCTAATGGAAGAGGTTGATCTTTGACTTGAGCAGGAGTGGCCCATCTAGCTCTTTCCCTGTCTTCTCTGCAAAGATGGGTCATCTTGGCTAGGAGGCCTCCTGTCAGGCTTTTGCTGCTGTTAGGTGACCATAGAAGCCACCACTGCATGGACTTCTGAAGGCCCTGGTGATGACCCAGGAGGTGAGCTGGGCATGGCACTGGGTGGTCTGCAGGGCGTGGAGATTCCTGCGCAAATGTCCTGGAGATGTATCGCTTCTTCTCTGTGCTGGGAGGTGGGCCAGGCTGTCCTTGTCACCCAAAGCATTATGTGGTTGGTCCTGACAAGCTGGCTATCCTAAGCATGTCTAGAGCAGTCTGAGACATGTGTTTTAAGGCCTACACACTCATGAAGTGCCACCCAGGTAGCCCAGCAATGGGAAATGGGCTCAGGCAGGAAGGAGATCAGCAGGGGAGCAGCTGGTGGGGACCTCTAGAGATCCCTGGTCAGGCCTGCATCAGAACCCCATCTCTGGGAGAGTTCAGGGCAGCTGCCTGTGGCTCCACAGGACACCCTAAGGGCTCTCCCATCCATACCTGGGGACTTGGAGATGCCCAGTGGCCTCCCAATTCAGCGGCCCCATAATCCCAGGTCTTTGCAAAGGCCTGAGCCCCACTGTCTGGCCAAGGCAGGTATAGCTCCTTTGCCTCCTGTGGAATCCACACAGGCTTCACTCCCTGTGCTCTCAGATGCTCTTGATTACAGGAGACTAATGGAATCATTCTGGACTAGGGAATCAGGCCTGGCTTGGGCATGCAGTACTGACTTTTGGTCACCAGAGGGCAGTGGTCATCACAGCCAGGTGGCCACCCAGAGGAGCTCAGGAAGTTGCGGCCACCGGGGCCAATGGGGAGACATCCGTGGGCTAGCACTGATGAAGTTAGGGTGCCTGGAGCTGGGGTGCCCCATGTCCCACCTTAAAGACCCCAAATGGGAGCAGCTGAGCGCCTGGTGAGAGGAAGGGCTGAGGGGCACGCGTGACTGAGCTGTGAGGGGCTAGGGTGCAGGAAGGAAGAGCTTCTGTGCCTCCCCTGCCCCCAGCCCAGCAGTGGACAGAGGCAGATAAATGGGTTCAATGACTGTAAAATTGTAAGATGTGCTGAGAAACCCCAGAGAAAGCTGCACGTGCTGCCCCGAGCAGAGATGCAAGCCTGCCCACCATTTATCACAGCAGTCCAGGCACCTCTGCCGTCTGCCGTCTTCCTTTTCCAAGGGGCTTTTTTTCTTCTTCTTCTTTTTTTTTTTTTTTGTTGTTTAAAAAATGCAGTCTTTGCTTCTTCCAGATTTCCAATGTAGAGAAAAAGGAATTCCAACAGTAGAGCCCCTCCTTCCCTGCCAGTCCTCCTGGCTGTCTTTGGTGTCTGCACCCGGCCATTACTTCCCTCCCTCCCGCCCCAGCCTCCACCACTCAAGGTCAGGCACCAGCTCCTGGGTGGCCTGGGCAGGTCCAGATGCCCAGAGCCATCTTCCACCTGCAGAGGAGCCTGCAGCCCCATGCACCCGGGCCAAGCTCAGCACAGAGAAGTGAAGGGAGTCAGCTGCAGGAGGAGCCCTGGGTCCAGGTGGGCCACGGGCAGCAGGTAGGACCCAATGGCCCTGTGACCAAGCATTGCTGGTGTGGCACAAGGTGAACTGGATTCTCTGCAGCCCTCTCTCTAGCTATCAGATCTGGTGGCTGACACGGATCATCCCTGGCCAGTGGCCACTTGGCCTCAGAGGTGGGGCTCCTCACTCCTTCTGCTGGAAGTGTGTTCTTCAAATCCCAGAGCTCTGGTGAGCCTCTCCTGGGGTACAGCTGTGCTCCTGTTTGGACTGTCAATGACAGACACGCTACTCTGAGCATCTTGCTGGCCACGAGCGCTCTTGAAGATCTGAGGCTATGTCCAGCTCCACCCCTATGCCTGGGGCAGGTGAGTGAACAGAGCGTGGTCTGGGACCTTTCCCTGAGGAGTTGCCTCTCTGTTAATCAGCATCTTTAGGCCCCTTGCCCCAGGTGTCAAGGGGGAATCCTAATCTGGCTAGAACATGATTCCCCCCAGTTATCAGCTAGGAACCTCCTGCCTCAGGAGGGTTTAAGAGGATTCAGAAATTCTACGAAATTCCCTTTTCTAAGCTGAAGCCCAGTGTGTGTCTTTGCAGCTTCTAGCTGGGAAGAGGAGACAACGCACCGTAGAGAGTGCCTACCTGAGGGGGGCCTGCATCCCTCCCACCTGTCAGTCTCAGGCCCAAGGACAGCATAGGTCACTGTTGTTACCCTGGGCCAGGCAGGAGCAGCTTTGCAGAGGCCAGCTGTGGTGCTACTGTCAGTGGGGAGGTTGAGGGCAGGACTGCACTGGCTCTAGAGTCCCCGCCCTGCGGGCTCTGGTCACACCTCCTGCCAGGGCAGCTGTGCTCACTAGTGAGAAAGTGCTATGGAGCAGAGGGCAGAAAGGCTGAGCCTTTGCAGCCTATGGGCTGTGGAAAGGTGGGGGCTGCATGCCCTGATATGGAGCTAATAGCAGGTGCCCGAAGGGACCCTAAAGGGACTCTGTGTGTGTGTGTGTGTGTGTGGTGGGAGGAAGAGGAAGAGGCCCGGTCAGATGGTGGCTGCACCCTTGGAGTTCAGTGGAGCCCTAACTCAGGTGGGAGAAGCCAGGACTGAACCAAAGCCCAGAGTCCACCCTGCCTGCCACCCTGATGCCCTGTGCTCCTAACTTCAGGCTGCTTGGGGAAGGGCCAGGAGAAGGTTGAGTGAGCTGAGAGAGCCCTCCTAGCATCTGCAAGGACAGGACAGTGACACCTGACCCAGCACATGGGCATTTGGCCTTTGCTGCCAGTGCCAGGCAGCTCTCTGGGAGGACAGAGGCTCCAGGAATCTTAGAACATCCTCCTTTCTAGCTCCCTCCCAAGGCGGGAAGGCTCTGCCCGGACAGGTGCTCCAAGGTCAGAGAGGCTCTGGCTACTCCAGGTCTTGGCAGGGCAGTCCTGATGTCTTCAAGGTCTTTTTGCTAGTGCTGGCCCAGTACCTTCCATCCCCAGCTCACGTTCAGCTCGGGGCACCAAGAACAGCCATCTTGCTTATGCATCACAGCCTGACCCCTGGGCAGGACCTGTGGGCCAGCCCAATGGGAGGACGGTCTGGCTGCCAGTTCATCCAGGCTCTGGTGTTCTCTGGTCCAGGTGTGCTCTTGTGAGGTGCCTAGGGCCCTGAATAGGGTTTGCTCAGGATCCTCCCAGGCCACCAGTCTGATGTTTCTATGATTGGCCATTGGGAACCAGAGGGCAGAGCTGGTCACTTCTCTGCACCCCCAGAGCTAATTTAGTGCCTGGCACACAGTGGTACTCAGCACATGTCTGGGTAAACGCAGAATGACAGAGGGTTTACCCAGGGCCTGGTGACTGTCTGTCTTGTAGTCTTGGGGTGTCCAGAGGCCTTGGTGCTTATTTCTCGTGTTCAGTTGTGTGCCACCAGCCCTTACCTTGTGTCATCGGTGGATCGACCACCTTGTCTTCTGTTTTCTTCTAGGCAAAGCCCCTGGGCTCACATTGGGAGACCCCCCCCATTTGTTCAAAGGAGGTCGTCAGAGATTTGACTAGTAAAGCCTGGTCTGCCATTGTCCGTCAGTGGGCCACCTGGCTATGGCTATGTGAACTTCTCTAGTGTCATGGGCCACGCATGTGTTTTTTGAACACACACAGGTTGTGACTTTGATCACAGACAAGACATCCTGGCTAGTTTGGTTCCCAGTTCTAAGGGCCAATTGTCTGGCCTTTTGCATCCGTGGTCCATGGTGGGAGGAGCCCTGGAGTGGGTGTTTAGGAGACATCTGCACCAAGATGCGGGCGAGAGGGATGGAAAGCTCTGACAGCTTCCAAGCAGACTCAGGCTGGCAGCACTTGCGGGGAGAGGAAAGGTGCTGGCTGGGCACCAGATGAGGTCAGGTCCTGCTGAGAGGCAGTTGGGTGGGCTCTTTCCACACAGACTGGGTGACGTGTGTGGGGGGCTAACATCTGGATCCATTCTGGATTGGGGTGGCTGAGGAAGCACAGCTGGGGGTCCACTGGGAGGTGTCAGGGCGGTGCCGATCCAGGAGTGCAGTTCTTTGGCCTCTTGCCCGGCCCCCAACAGCCAGCAAGGCCAGCTGCTGGGACAGAGCCAGCAGGGCTGGTGGGATGAATACAGAGTCCCAGAACAGGGACTGGGGGCAGACCCAGAGAAAAGGAGCAGGTGGAGGCCAAGGGCAGTGAGGTGGAGGCAGGCTGGGTGGCTGCCCACTCGCAGTCTGAGGTGGGGGCTGCCTGGACGCAGAGCCCACCCAGGCAGGAGGCTGCTCCTCACCAGCTCTCTTCTCCATCAGGAAATCTGAGAAGTGCAGGGCTCAGCACTTTCGCCTTCGAGCTGCATTACAACCACATAATTGAAGCTATCTGATTGGAGGGCAGCCAAGCAGGTAGATTACAAGTGATTAGAAATGATAGGAGGGCCTGCAACTTGAGACAGCTGGGCAGCCTCCCCACCTCCCCCACTCAGCTTGCCCCCGGGACCCCTCACGGGCCCCAAGTGGTGGCCTTGGCCAGCTCCCTTGTCTTCCATTAACAGGTCACCAGCCTGGCCACGGAGGACACTTGTCCCACCTTAGATGAGGTCAGAATCTGCCCAAGGCCAGGGACAGCTAAGGGCAGGCAGTGTCACTCCCATCCCTCGGTGCACCTGCTTACCCTGAGGAGCCTTGGGGACTGAGGAGGAGGAGTGCAAGGTCCTGGATGCTGGGGGAAGACCCTGGACCAGAGCAGCTCCTCAGACGCAGAAGCCCTTCTAAGCCCCTCCCCCACAGCACCCCTTCTCCAGGGCTCTCTGCCCTATAGCGGAAAGACAGGGGTCCCTTACCGGCACTGTCTGGGTCACTGCTATTGGCTGCGTACTGGCCTCGGTTCCCGGCTGCTCAGGGTGGGTCTGTGCTGGTGTGTAGAGGGTCATGCCGTGCTCTGGGGGTACGGGGGTCTGGCCGGAGTAGTCCTGCGTGGGGTGTGGCGGGGGCGGGGCGTACTCGGTGGGGATGCCGTTCTGAGGCGGAGGCGGGTACTGGGCAGGGGGGTAGGGCTGGGCCATCGCCTCAGGCGGAGCCGTGGCGTCCTGATTGCCCTGCGGAGAGAGCAAGGCTGGGTTAGCATCTTTCCCTTTCCCATAGCCTGCTGGACAGATTTTTACAAAAGCTTCCTTAGTGTGGACACAGTAATGTAGGGACATTTTCCAGACTCTGCATGGGGCTGTTCCAGGAGAGACCTAGCTCAGAGAAGGAGAAGCTGCTGGGCTAGGTATCCAGGAGCTTAGGTCTGGAGCGTGACCCCTGGTGTGACCTCAGTTGTGCTTGTCAGACCCAACTACTGCAGGTCGTTTATTTTTAACACCTAAGTTTTAAAAGCTGATCACTTTATATTGTGACAACTGTAGGTGTCCCTCAACATCAGTGGCCTTAAAGCCACTATCACCAAGATGTCAACATTGATCCTCCAGCTCCCAGCCTCCTGTGGCCTTTGTTGCCAGCGCCTGGCCTCATTCGGGTCTTGGTTTTCCTGCCTGGGTGGGAGGTGTCACAGCCACCTGAGGCTCTTTGGAGCTCAGTGTATAGGAGAGGAAGCAGCGGTGTCACAGAGCCAGGAAGGTCCTGCTGCTGTGTTAGGGCCTCCTGGGCGCTCCCAGAGATCCTTGATTGCTCTCTTGAAGGCCTGCTGCCTGGGGAGGGGATGAGCACTCTGTCACTGCTGACCTCGTGGCTTTTAGAGGCCGGGACCCTTGGTGCAGCCCCTGCAGCACATTAGGGCAGTGCTTCTTGAAGTTTTCACACTGGCGAGCTATGCCAATAGCTGTGGTTCAGATCCTCTGCCCCAGCTAGGCCTTCTGGGTGCTGGTGAGGCCACTGACCCAGGGGCACTGAGCTGCTCAGAGGACCAGAGGATGGAGCGAGATGGGCGAGGACTCTGGCTGCTCACTCCCTCCTCCCCTGTGGTGCAGGTGTCTCTGAGCAGGTGAGAGGCACCCCCCATGTGTGTGGTGAGAAACCCACCCCACTGGATCGGCCACCAAAGGGAGAGGCCCTAGCCCACATGTGGGTGGGCCTGACACTCTTGGCCATCCAGGGGATACTGGCCAGAAATGGTGTCCTCATGAAGGGTGGGTTTGCTAAGGTGAGAATGGGTGTGTGCAGCCCTGCACACCTCAGTCCCAGCACACTGTTGGGAAGCACCTGTGGATGGAGGCACAAGGCAGGCTGTCCCCCCAGCATGGCTTCCTCCACTCCTCCCCCTCTGCTGCCTCCAGCTCAGCATTGGGTTGATGGAAAGAGGCTTCCCTGACAGTGGGAACCCCTTGTGTGCCCGCATGCTTCCCTCATGGATCAGCCCTGTGTGCCCCAAAGTCCCATCTCCTGGTTCATCTTTGCCCTCTGGAGAATGTGCCTGGTCCTGCTCTCCCCATACCCTTTACTCGGAAGATAAATTTTCCTGGTAGCTGTCTTTTGGGCATGAGGGGTGTGTCAGGCTAGAGCCAGGCTGGGCTGTATTGGGGAGCAAAGGGACAGGCCCTTGCCCCTGTGGAGCTTACATAGCAGGAAAGGAAAATCTAGACCACAGTTGTCCAGATGTTGAGTCACTTGTGAAGGTCCCATGTGCTTCTAGGGCCTGGCTGCCACAGGGCTGTAGTGGGATCTGCTCAGGTGCTGTGTCTGCCTGCCCTCCACGGCCCTGAGGCCACGGGCCTGGGCTCTGCAGTGAGGCTGTCTCCGTGCCATTGCCAGATAGACTCAGCAAGTGGGGAGCTTCTGGTGCAGAAGCCTCTTCTGCTCTTCCTCCCTCCTCCTCCTTTTCTTCCTCTTCCTTTCCTCCCTCCTCCTCCTCCTTTTCCTCCCTCCTCCTTTCTTTCCTCCTCCTCCTCCTCCTCTTCCTTCCTTCCTCCTCTTTTTCCCTCCTCCTTCTCCTCCTCTGCACAGCTGCCAGTCCCTTTTCCTCTGCAGTCAGTTGGAAACTGGGGCATCACTTGGGCTGCAATGGATAGCTTCATGCCTTGCTGGAAGTCCTTGTCTCACTGGTCCCTACCAGCCCAGGATTCCACATCACCCACTGTCAGCAGACATGCTGGGGCCAACCAAGGCAAAGGCAGACTTAGAGTGGGGAAGGGGAATACATGGGAAAGGGTTCTCAGCAGGGGTTGGGGAGCATCTACCCCCTGGGGTAACTGAAGTTGAGGAATGAGGCACAGACACTGCGCAGGGTGATGAGGGGAGGGCTTTGGCAGTCAGGAGAAAAATCAGTTCACTGATAAATATTTGATTAGAGCCTTCACTAACTTACACCCTCTTCCTAGCTTTCTTTTCCTCATTCCTACGAGGCCTGAGAAAGGGTGGGCTCCCTGCCCAAATGCTTCCTTGTGCTTCCTCCTCCTAACTCTGCCTAGGGACCTCTCCCCAGGTCCCATTTGAGGCTGAGTGACAACTACTAATCACACCCACTGTGGTGCTTCCCACAGAGCCAGAAGCTAAAGGGCACAACCAGAGAGCTGCCGGCAGTGTGCACCAGTTCCGAAGCAGCCTGGGTGAGGGCGCTGTAGTCAAAGTGGTGCATTGGAGCATACAGTGCTCTTTGCGTTTACAGAGACTCATTTAACTCTCCTCAGTCCCACAAGGTGGACACTGAGGTATGGAGATTCTGGGACTTGGCAGGCTGGTACAGGAGGAGCCAGGATAGCAGTGCGGGGGGTGGGGGGGGCTGGTTCCCACACCCACTTGGCTGCTTCTCCACTCAGACTGGCTCTTCTTGGGAAGGTAGAAGAGAATGACAGCATCTAGACCCTGGGGTGTGGAGGGATGAGCCAACCATTGGTGGCCCTGGGTAGCACCAGTCCACTCTCTCTCTCTTTCTTTCTTTTTTTTTCGTGTGTGTGTGTGTGTGTGTGTGTGTGTGTGTGTGTGTGGTACTGGGGATTGAACTCAGGACCTTGCACTTGCCAGGCAAGCACTTATTCTACTGAGCTATCTCCCTGGCCAGCACCAGTCCACTCTGCAAAGGATTCTCCATCTACAAAGTCACTGCAATGTCCCAGCCAAAGGAATGCAGAATAAACCAAGCTAATGTGACACAGCAGGTCCCCGAGTGACCAATGACGCCTGTGACTGGCATTTCCTTCATGCCATGATGCAGGGAGCTGTGAAAGGCCAGCCGCACCTCCCAATCATTTGATGAACTTTAATAACGCACCCCACTCCAACATCTGAGGTGACTGGCCGCCCGCATTTCCCAGGGGGAGCTGATATGTGGCCCTGGTAGAGAGCCTTGGAGACCCCATAGAAAATTCAACAGAGCACACAAGCACCTGGCCCACCAAGAGGGTGCAGCCAGTGTTTGCCCCCTTCTTCCCAAGTCTGCTGGGGTCAGAGACTTGGGATATGGGGCTGGAAGGCATGTGGCTGAAGAGTAACCTTCCAGGATGTGGGCTTCAGATGGCATCATTTTGGAACAGCTAGTAAAGTGTCTGGCTCTTTAGAGGATAGTGAATTCCCAAAGCAAAGTCACCTCATTCACTCTTTGTCTTCATGTTCTTTTTTTTTTGCAGGACCGGGGTTTGAACTCACGACCTTACACTTGCCAGGCAGGCACTTGTGCCATGGAGCTATCTCCCCAGCCCCTATCTTCATGTTCTTATGCTTAGCACAGTGCCCTGTTGCACTTGGAAGGATCTCAATGAGTGGGTGGATTGATACATATAGGAATGGATGGATGGGTGAGGAAATGTGCAGCTGACCTCATGTACCAGAAGTAGAGCCTTTTGGAGGTAGCTGGATCTAGGGTGTGGGGTGGATGCTGGCACCAAGGATGTGATGCTGGCACTGATTCAGGGTGCCATGGTAAGATTAAGGCTGCTGCACCCCGGGTGCTACTACCCTAAGGGTAGGGAGCTTGGTTAGGCTGTAGGGACAGAAACAGTATTGCTGTCTGTCCTTTGTTGCTTGCTGCTTTGCTTCTTCCCTACTCTCCTGCCTGCCACAAGCTGTTTCACCTCTGCCATCCATGCTCCTCTGCCACACCACCTGGCCTGGTGCCAGCTGCCTATTGACTTAAAGCTCTAAAAACTGTGAGCCAAAATAAACCTTTTCCTCCTTTAACTTTGCGTGTTGGGTATATTTCATCTCAGTGAGGAAAGTCAGACAATGGGTGAGTAAATGGATGGATAAATGGATAAGTAGAATAGACAGGTGGGTAGGCTGGTTGGATTAAAGAGTGGGTGAACAGAAAGATAGAAGAATGAATGGGTGGATAGAAAAGTGGAAGAATGAATGGGTGTGTAGATAGAAGAATGAATGGGCAGACAGATGGAAGAATGAATGGTTGGGTAGAAAGATGGAAGGATTGATCAGTAGACAAATGATGAACAGATGAGTGAACTCAAAGACTATAGTCAAGTCATTGTCCTTCTTCTATGAATGTGACTCTTCCTCCCATTATTATATTGGCCTGGTAAGATCCAGCTTTGCCTTCTCCACTTCATTGGAGAAAAAACCCCACAAAATCACCCTGGACCTATGGCCTCTTCCAGTGAGGATCTGTGACCACCCTTGGTGCCATTTGGCTTCCACGTGCTCAATGACCATTCCACTCTTCCTCAATCTACTCTGTGTCCACTTGCACCCTCACTTTGGGCGATGGCTTAATTTTCTATCTTCTGCAGGTAACAGAACATCCAGGCTCACCTTCTATTGCTATACTCTGCCTCCCCTCTCCTTCCTGGGAGGAAATCACCCCAGTGCCAGTGACCCCAGCGGCACATGGGCTCAGCCCTTCTCACTGGTGTGTGCTTGTGGCTCTGGCAGGCATCCGCATGCACCCAGGGTCCCAGGCAAGTAGACAGCCTACAAGTGAGTGAAAATTCTGCTCTGCTCCAAAGGTCCTTCATCCCACAAACCCGATTCCTTGTTTTCCTTGGAGCAAAGGTTCCTGGATGAGTTGCCCACAGCTGCAGCCCCCATTCCTTTGCTCCCCTTCTCTCTCAGTCCCACTTCTAACCAGCTTTCCTCAGCAAAAAGCCAAGGTTTGTCTGGGTGCCCCATATTGAAAAGTCAGTGGCCAATTTCTGGCCCAGGTCTGACAGGGTCCCTCAACAGCCCGGAACAATTCCTCTCTCTACAGAGTTTCTTGTCTTGCTTGTACTGCCTCACTGTGTCTTGGCCCTGCTTCACAGGAAGTTGCTTCTAAGCCTGCTGCCAGTGCATCTCTCCAGCCTCTGTACAATGCTGGGCTTGGAAACAGCATCCCTGGGACCTTCTTTTTGATGGCTCTGTTCTCTCTGAAGGTTTTCATTCAGCCTTAAAATGCCCTCTGTTTGACAACCTCCGTATAGCTCCATCCTCATCTCTGCCCAGAATTCCGCCTACTCTGCAGCAGTCTTCTTTCAGCTATCTAATACGTGGTTCAAGCTTGCCATGCCCTACAGGGACCCCTGCTTTTCTCTCATCATGCCATGCTACATCCAATTGGTCCCTCTTCAGACCTCCCCCAACCTGGGAGGCACATCCAGTGCCCTTCTCAGCAGCTGATGCCACCCTCCCCACCTCCACTGTGCGCCCAGAATCCACCCATCTCTCCAACTCAGCGCTCTCACTGTCTCTCACCTGTCTTCAAGTTCTCTCCAGGCTGTGCTCTACAAAGTATAACCCAGAGTCCTCAGGTGGCCCCTTGGCCCTACAGGACCTGAGCCCATCTTCTCCCATCCCCTGCATCTCTCCTCTGGCCTGTTCTGTCCCAGCAGCAACACCCCAGCTGTCCCTGCACAGGCAGCTCCCACCTCGAGGAATGCTCACGGGCCATTCCCTCTATAAGGATCCTCTTCTGGGCACCCAGCACACTCACTTCCCCAGTGAGGCCTCTTTGGATTGGGGCCTTCTGTGGGTTACATCTACCTTCCCCTGGAGTTCTCATGTGTGTGACTGGTGATTTGATCACAGAGTGCTCCGCTTCTTGCAGATGCACCCATTCAGCAGCTCAGGTGGGCCCTGGTTGGAGGCAGGTCACTGTGAGTTCAAGTGCGACCTGGAAGAGCACGATCTTGTCCTCTTCTCTCTCTCTCTCTCTCTCTCTCTCTCTCTCTCTCGGCTGCCCTGAGTTCAGCACCTTTCCTCTGCCATGCCCTTTGCCATTTTGTTTCTGCCCTGGTGCCAGACTACTGTGGGTTGAAACTGGGTCAACCTAGGCCTGCCCTCTAAGCTGTGGGCTGTTTTGTCGCAGCAGTGGGAGAGTGACTAAGACAGGGTCCCTGCACTGGCAGCCTCCACTCCCACTTCCTCCTTTTCCATCTGAAGTCTCTAGGTGCCCATCGCCACTATCTGCCCCCGTGCCCAGAACATAACCTCCAGGACAGGGGGACTTGGCTTCCCTTACTGCTGGGTCTCCATCCAGTGTCCAGAGAGGCATGCGGTGGGGCAGGACAGTGACCAGCAGGTGCCTGATGCAGAACTGAGTGTGAGTGGGAAGAAAGAAGTCCTCACAGATGTGGGCATGAGTCCTCTCTGTGCCCTGTATACCCTCCAGAGACCCTATAACAACCCAGAAGGCAGCTCAGGTATTGCCTTACCCTGCAAATAAGGAAACTGAGGCTTGTGGCCATGATTCCAGTAGTACCTGGCAGCCTGAAGAGAATGCCGACATGTGCAGGGGCATTTTGGGCACAGTGATCTCATCAGAAGACCCAGCCACACACACAGAGGGCCCGCTCTGGGTCTGTCATCTCACGTCTGTTCCCCACCATTTTTCCCCTGTGACTGGTTTCAAGAGCACTGCTTTCACGGAGGGATCCAAGTGCTTTAGAGCCTCGGTTCTGTACAGACTTGTCCCCCCTGTAGTGCGCATTGGAAGGGGATGAAAACAGGAGGGCATGGAGGGAGTGTGTATGAGGAGCCAACAGAGTCCAGGCCCTGAGAGCCACCAGGGATGTCCCTTACCACTCCAGACAAGGGACACCACTGCATCACTGCTTCAGCCTGAAATCAGCATAGGACTATTTACACCACAGAACTAGCAAGGAGCAGGTGGGAGGGGCCCCAGGTAGTCTGCTGCAGGAGGAGTCCTGGGAAGAGTGGCCATGACCTGTCCTGAGGGCCAGGCGGGAGCTTCAGAGGGTCAGGTTGGTGTCTGCCGTCTGCCCAGCCGGAGCGCCATCCACACTACACTGTCTTTGCCGTCTCTTCTTCCATGGCTGGCCAGTGTGGACAGGATCCCTGCTTCTGGCTTCCCAGTAGCCAGAGGGAAAAGAGAGGTCTGGGTACTTCTCCTTACATCCCTGGCTGGTCTGTCCTGCACCATGATGGACCCAACTTCCCTCACAGAGCCATGCTACAGTGGCCTCTGTGGCTCTGCTCGCTGCTTCTTTCTCTTCCTCCTGGGACCTGAGGTGGTAACAGCTGGGCTGCTGCCAGGTGCAGGCTCCTGCCGGGTCCTCAGTGTCCTTCTACGTGGCCCTTGAGATACCTCTAGTGTGAGCAAGCTGGCTGCTGCCCTTTGGATCCTGACAGCAGGATTCTCTTGCCCAAGGGCAGGAAGGTGTGGTGCTGGGTCAGGCAGGACCCTGCAGCTAATGGGCCAATCCTGGCTGCATGCCCTCGGTTTCTACATTGATGTAGAGGCACCCTTAGGCCCAGAACTCTCAGCACTAGCCCAGTAAGAGTCACGCTGACTGATTCTGGGCTTGAGCTTAACCTCCTCGGGCCTCAGTGAGGTCTGTTAAAGGGGGACAGTGATCTGACCACCTGAGGACCCCCCCTCTCCCAAATGTAGAGCTGAGGGTCTCTGCTCACACCATTGGCCCAGCACCTGGCTGTCCAGCCTGTGTGTACTGCACCCTCTGTGTGCAGTGCTGGGTAGGGTGGGGCACTGTGGGCACAGGATGGTGGAAGGGATGGGAGAGCTGGGAGTCTGGCAGTGGCCGAGCCCCTCCCTGCATGGCCTGGCCACTAGCCCTGTGCACAGTCCCTTCCTGGCTCCCTCTACTCTCAGGCCCTCCTGGATAATTAAGCTAATTGTCTCTGACTCCTCACCCCTGGAGAGAGGGTGCCGCCTGCCCAGGACCTGTAGGCCAAGCTGCAGTGGGAAGCCGGGTGCTGGCCATCTCTTCCCCCCTCTGGGCAAAGCTAGATTCCAGGCAAGAGTGATAAAGGGAGCCCAGGGAGCACCAGCTACAGACCAAACTGCCAGGTGTGTCTGAAGTCCATACCCCTGGCGCAGGCCACCTTGTCACCCTAAGAGGAAGCCCACCCTCCATAGATGCCTGCCTTCTGAGGAGCGGACCTCACCCTGCCAGCTGCCCTATCCCGCCGATCCTCCTGCTGACCTGAAGAGGTGGATAAGGAGGCCAGGGGCTCCGTTGTCAACAAGTGGGAAAGCGCCCCAGCCCAGCCCAGCCCAGCCCAGGCGAGAGTCGGAGATGCGCAGTGCCACAGCCTTCCAGCTCCACCCATCGCTCAGTGTGTGGCTGTGGCTGGTGACAGAGGTGAGGAGCACTGATTGAAGGGTCCTTGGGATTGGGTGTTTGGACTGTCAGCCAACATACATCCTGTGGTGGGGACCAGGAGAAGACAGATGGATGTCAGCTTCCTAAGCCCCAGACAGAGGCCAGCGTGGTCTTATCCCCAGGCTGCAGGTGGCAATCACTGGGCAGAACAGATGGGGTCTGTCCCGAGCCTGCAGATGTCATCTGGGGGGTGGCTCTCCCAGTCCTCTGTGGAACTCAGTGTTGGGGGAAGGATGGCTGCTCTGGGGCGAACTCTGGTCTTGGTCCCCTCAGACTCAAACTCAGGTGACCTCATAGCTCTGAGCTCTGCTGCTGGCAGCAGGGTGGAGCCGTCTGGCCCCACCTCAGCATGCACACATAGGGAAAGCAGGGTCCACAACTCTGGACATCTAGGGCTCTGCACCCCCATTTCTGGCTGCAATTTGAGTGAGCCAAACACTTCTTCAATTCCCACATCTTAGAAGAGATGACATGAGAAACCCAGCCCAGCCTACCAGACACTCTCCCTGCAGGGCACCTTGTCACTGCCAATGATGGGCTCTTTTGGTCACGTCACTCACAGAGGTGAAATCTGCCTCTTGGAAATTTCCGCCAGATGCCTGACAGCATGGAGTCTGAGCACCTGCCTTCTGCGGGCTGCCCCTCTGAGGCGGCCAAGAATCCACAGTGCCTTTGCCCATCCTGGCTGCTCGTAACGAATGTCCAGGACATACCAGTCAAGTTCACTCCAACTTACAGAAGAAGAATCGAAGGTCAACGACCCTGGCAAATCCACATCTGGGAACCTGCCCTGGATCATCAGCATGTTCTCACATGGTGCCACTATCTTTATTCCTTCCTTGGGGCTTTGCTTTCTCAGTGCCACCCCTGTAGAGAGGAGGCCACACCTGCTGGACAGTGTATGTAAGTGGTTCTATGTAAGTAGGAGGGGCAGTGACTGAAGAATCATTGCTCAGAGCTTGGGGAGAAGACAGAACCGTAGATTGCATTTTCTTGGAGGTGAACCTCCGAACTATTTTCAATGTGCACATCATGGGACAGTGAACTTTTGTGGAAAAAGGATGATCTAAGAGGAATGAAAATTAAGCTAGAAAACATGCTGGTACCCAGGGCAGAGGGCCTTGGGCAGGACAAGCACAGGCTGAAACCTCCAAGGAGGGTGGAGCCAGCTGTGCTCACAGGAAAGCCCTAAGGTTTGAGCTGAAAAGGCCTCCAGGGCATTCTGCTCATTTGGGCAAGCAGGGCTGGGCACCCAGAGAGGCTGACTTGTGTGGCCACTGCTGATGGGTGCTGCCAGCCTGGGGCCCTTGGCCTCTGGACCAGCAGAAGAGTGAGCAATGGGCATGTGAACTTGCACCCACCTAGCACCAGGTGCCTCCAGTGAACAGATGCTGGCCAAAGTGCTGGCCACTCCTTGGCAGTGGTCTCCCCAACAGAGGTCCCTCAGTGTCAACTCACTGGAGAAGCTTGATCAAACCAGGGGCCAATCACTTGGGCTCTGTCATGTGTGGCTCTGGTCAACACTGAACTCTTGGGGGCCTGCTGACGTGGGGTGTCATGGCCTCAGATGGGCTGTCCAAGGGAGACACGGCTGGGAAGGGAGGCTGGGACCTGTCTAGCCATGGCCCACTCCCCATTGCCAGGCTCCTGCCTCCTGATGTCACTGCTTCTGCAGCACAAACAGGCCACCTCTGTGGTTCCTGGGCCATGTGGCTTGGGTGGGACTGGAAAGGCAAATGTCCTCAGCAGAGAGGAGCACGGACTTACAACCAATCTAGGCCTCCTGGGGAAGCCACAATGTGGCTAGCATGAAGTTAAGTGAGGCCTGGCAGGTACTGGAGATGCTGACTTGTCCCTGCAGCCAAGGAGATGCCCTGGCCCAGGACAAAATGTCCACTGCAGGTCATCATAATCCTCCTTCTCAAGACTTCTTCGGTGGTGTTGCAAGGTGCTAGCTGGGGAGAGCGGTGCTGCCGGCCAGCACTTTGGAGCCAAGGATGTGGGCACAACCCACAAAGGAAGGAACCCTGGAGGCACAGGGTGGAGTGAAGCTGCCTTTGGTGTGGGCATCTCCAGTGGAAGGGATGCTTCAGCCCCAGTGCCCAGTGAACACTGTAGAGCCTCTCTGTGGAGGAGGGAGCTCCAGACCAGGAGACCCCAACAATAAGGTCTCACCTCCACCACTGCGTCACTATCATGAACGGTCTCAGGCACCTGGCTGGTGCTCAAGAAATGCAGAATAGTGCCGATAATGGCATAACTGTAGTGTCATCCACTGGCTAAGGATTTATGCTTGTTTGTTGCTGGGTCAAACAAAAAAATACAGGGTTTCCTCTCACTATGGAACCAACCCCCGAAGGAAGCTCAGGGGTAGTTTATCTGCCCAGGTACACACAGCTGGCATGGGGCCAACAGGGGATCGGAGCCTTGTCTGTCTGATTCAAAATCTCCTGATGCTGCCACAGACATCATGCCCACTTGGGCATGAGCAGAAGGTGCCCCTCTCCCAGGATGGGAGAAGGTGGTTGCCATCACCCTCTCTTGCCATGGTCACAGGGTCAGGATATGACTGGTCCCTGAAAAGGCTCTCCCCCAGCGAGGCAGTGGTGTACTGGCAAATGCCAAGCAACCAGTTCTGGAGAGCCCAGTGCCTCGGGTGTCTCTCCACTTCCATGGGACAAGTATTCCCAGGACCGCTAGTGCCAAGCTGCCACCCTGCTGTGAAAGCCGACAGGTGGGAGAGGTGTACAGTATGAAGCAGATGCCAAGGATGCTAGCACCCCTGAGGAGGGGAGGGAGGATCTGCCCTTTGGAGGGGACTCTAATGTATCTTCTTCAGCCCAGCAGAAGGAAGGACGGAAGCCCAGGCCAGGAGCTCTGAGAAAGATAGGCCAGGGACTGCACCAGGTCAGGGAGAGATGAAGGATTGGGGCCAGGAGAGGAGAGCTGGCTGGTACTGCTGCTGCACAGGGCTTACAGGGCTCCAGGCTGGGGAGGGATCACCCAAGCGGGCCATTCCTTTGGTCCCTTCCAATGCATTCTGTCCCAACAACCAGCTTAATGTCTCTTATTAATTAGGGCTGTTGGATGGGCCGTCGCTCCACATATTACTTCATTCAGGGACCATTAGGTCCCTGTGTTCCACAGCCACCGGCTCTCTGGCCCGCTCCTCCTTCCTTTCCATCTTCCCCACAAGGGCTCCGGTGGCTAGGCTTCTCTGACATCCCAGAGGACTGGGTTGGGTGACTGTCCCACCCCTTGGAGCTAGGCATGATCTAGGCAGGGCTCGGGCAGGTGAACAGAGTCACTCTGCAAGTTGAGAACCGGCCACCAAGGCCCGTGTCCTATGCTTGCTGTTGGCAAGAAGCATGAGCCAAAGCATGAGCTACCCTGGCAGGCAGGAGGCCTGTGAGGAGCTTGTTGGCCAGGCCCCAGGGACACAGAGGCTGGTCAGATACAGCTCCCTGGAGCCTGCCCAGCAGCCCGGGCTTGGCACAGGGTGTGGCTGCTGCCCTCCAACTCAGGCCCCCCTGTCCCCATCCTGCCCTGGTGGGGTGGGGGGACTGCCACAATTTTGTGTCCTTGGCGCAGTCGCTTTAGTTGCACTCTAAAGGCGGACAGTGCTGACCCAGCCCTTACCTTGCCAGAGCAGAACATGCCCGCATGAGGACAGTACCCTCGAGGCAGCATGCCCTGTGTGCGTGACGTGTTCCATGTGCGTCCTGTGTACTCCATGTACATGATGTGCATGTGCTCTATTCTCCATGTGCACTGTGTGCCCTGCGTACATGGCATGCTCCATGTGGGCTGTGCTTTGTGTACTCCTTGTGCTACTGGGGACAGAGCCCAGGATGCCTGCGCTTTGAAGAACATAATAACTCCACCCCCACTGTCACCCTCCTCCAGCTGATGTGCTGCCCACCCCATCATCACCACACTGGTAGCCACAAGCCCCGGTCTAGGCATGACCCATGACCCATAACAGACAGAGAACATATGGCCAAGATCCACAGTTACTCCTGCGCCTACTGATTTCTTGCTCAGCCCAGCTCCACACCTAGGATGTCATGAGACTGACACTGGGTGTGTTGTCTTCTGCATTTGCCAAGAACTCACAATGTCACACACATGTAATGTCTTCTGATAACTGGACTCTGATGTAACGGATTTCCTTTGTTATTCTGTGTATTTTATTTTATGCATTTAAGGCTGCTACTGGGGGAAGGGGGCCCTGTACTTAGCACCAGAGGATACAGGGTTCCAAGCACAAGGCAAAGGAAGAACCCTGCCTGGGCCACCAACCAGAGCCCAGCCAGCCTCTCAGCACTGACTCAGCCCAGGCTCAGCCCCTCCTGCTCTGGTGCAACCTGTGGAAGTTAAGGAGCCCACACCGGGGCGGATTTTCAAACCCTTAGGCAGTAATTCTCTCCAAGCTCCCAGCATACCAGTCACAGATCACCTGGCTCCAGGAACCATGTTCTCCCCAGCCTTAACTCCCTCAGACCCTGTGCCCTGCCAGAGGAATCTGTGATGGCAGACATCCACCTAGCTAATGGGGTCAAGAGTGATCGTCAGGCAATCAGAAGCACTACTATCATGTTCCACCTCCTGGGGCCACTGTAGGGTGTGAGACTAGGAGGCTGCAGGGGGGAGGTCAGCCACAGGCACCCAGCACGGGTGGGGTCTCTTGGGGCCAACACGGTGTAAAGGCTGTATTTGGGATCAGCAGGAGAGCTGAGGGAGCTAGGCCAAACGGTGACATATGACCCTACTTCACACGTATGCCCTGGGCTCTGCTGTGATCTGAGTGGACAGCTCTGTGTGTTCACACACGTACATGCATGTGTACATATGTGCAGGTACCTCGAGTCACTGTACATGCTCTGGTAGGCTCCCCCTTGGGGACAGGTGGGCTATGGTTAGCAGGCTCCAAGAGGTAAGGGCTGAGCCCAGGAAGCAACCTCCTCTCCCAGGTGTGCAGACCCAGCTGCCCATGGTGGATGTGGCGTGCTGGCTCCACAGGAGACTCAGGGCCCTGCGCCCACTCACCATCACCAGGTGGGGCTTCCCTCCACTTCCCAGATGAGCAAAGAAAGCAAGGCCCTGCGCTCAGCACCTGGCCTCAGCCACACAGGTAGGGGAGCAGCCAGGCCTGGGGGCTCAGACCCCAGTGTGGGGGTACCCATAAGCCTCTTCCCATACCTGAGCCTTGCTGCTTCTGGGGGAGGGGGGCTGCTGCTCTGCCCTGGAGGCTGAACTGCCCCAGCAAAGAAGCGAAGAAGAGGACCAAGCCCTTGTGAATGATCAGTAGGCTCAGGAGCAAAGGTTCTCAGACCCCTGTGGACCAAGGGCCTGGGTGAGAAGCCAGGGAATGCTGCAGAGGTTTCTGAGGGCAAGGAACCAGAGCGAAGAGTCCCTGATGAGGGTCCAGCCTTAGCCAATCACTATCAACTCTGGGAAACCCCACCCTTGGCACAACTCACTCTGTCACCTGCCTGCACTTCTCCTCCTGCTCATTTAAGGACTGTGTGCTGAGCACCCCCTGGGTTTTCCGAAGACCTACTAACATGGAGCCCTATAGCACAGTGAAGAACACTGTGCTAGGGCTGTGTGATCAACACGTTCCGGGCAGAGACTCTCGGCTGTGACCCAGGCCTCCTCCTGCTCTGACTCTGCCACGTGGCAGTGGACAACTGCCTCCTCTGGGAAGTCTTCCAAGCTAGCCTTCCTGGGCTGTGACCTCTGCTTTGCTTCTCCTCCCTCCTTTCTGAAGAGGCTGAGAAGGTCTAAATAGGTGAGTGTGGACAGCATCCTGTGCCCATGAGGCGTCTTGCTGCACACTTAAGGGTGGACAGCAGGCGCCAGGCCTATCCCAGGGATGGCAAGATCGCTACCAGCACCAAAGCTTCCTCCAGGAGGACCTCCTGAGGACAGAGTGAAGCGGCTGAGTCAGGGTGAACTCACTCAGCCCCTGGTCCTGTTTCCCCAGGGAACCCCTGAGCCTCTTTCCTAGGACCTCCTTTTCCCCCTCTGCACCCCGAAGATAAGCCCTCTGCCAGCCACCAGGATATCCTCATAGCTGTTTCCTGTTTTTCTTATTTCATTAAGAATATTAGCAATATTAATGGCCCATGGCCTTCATTTAGCAGATGGAACGAGATATTAAGCGCAATGCCCTGCGCATGAGGTGGGCCAGTGAGTTTGGGCTGGAGAGCCCTCCAGAGAGGCTACATAGGCAGGACCCATCTTGATTACAGCCCACAGTCTGCACTAGACAGCTCCAGGTCCCAGCCATGTGTCCCTGTCCCTCCCACGGTGCCCTCGGGCTCCCAGCAGCCACTTCCTAGTTGCTGTGAGCCCTGGGAAGACACACTCAGATGAGAATTTGTGAAATGTAATTAGGAAGGTAAATTTTCCAGCAATGAAAATTACATAATGCGTCCCACAGCCAAACACCCACCCACTGGAATCCGGTTTGAAACTGGATTTGTTTGTCCCTTGGCATAACTCCCCTGATGGTCCCTCCTTTCATAGGACAGGTGGGACTTGGTGGTCTACTGGGTGCTGTCTCAGGGAGGAGAGATTCTAGGGGACAGAGCCTCTGCATGCTCATTCCTGGTCACCTAGGCCTGTGCACAGGGGCCACCTGTAGTCTCAGCCCTGAAGCTGGGACACAGGAAGGCCCCCTGTTGTGTAGGTGAGCTCAGATTTTGCTCTGCAGAGGGTTGCCTGAGGCCCAGCAGCTCAGCGTCTCCCAAGAGTCATAAGAAATGTAGATTCTTGGCCACACCCCAACCTGCCCACTCTGAACCTGTGGCCCCAGGGAACTGCTGTTCTGCTTATAAACTGCAGCCCCACAGGGAAGGACAGAGCATTCTTTCTCTGGAGCAGGGAGGAATTTTGGTGCAGGGCTAAAGCAGTGTGGAGGTGGAGCACAGCCCCTGGGCCTGGCCTGGATCATACGTGCTCAGGAACCCCGGCAGACAGGTGTCCTTGGTAGATGCTGGTATTTCCACCAGCTGTGCCAGGACAGAGGGTGGCCTCAAACTTTGAGGAAGAGCAACCCTAAGACTGCCTCTGACACCATAGCATAGTCACTCGGGCAACCTCAGTGCTGGGCAGGGTTTGAGGGTCCCTGTGTGTTCCCAATACAGGAGGAACTGTGAGTGTCCTCCTCTTAAAATTAAAATGAGGTGGCTCTAGCTGACCCCAGAGACAGTGATATTCAAGCCCTCAGCAATCTGGTGAGGAAGAGAGGTCACAGACCAGTGGCACCACGTGGTCTGGGTCCCGAGGCCCCGGCAGGAGCAGGAGGTGCTTGCCCTAACTTGTGCATCTCTGCACACCTGCTCTGTTCATTGCTCAGGGAGAGGAAGCAAGCATACTGGAGACCAGCCTGGGGCTGGGACAGGCAAGAGGAACATGGTGGGACTTCTAGGGAGGACCCCAGGCCACTATAAGTGCTGTCCCTTCCATAGGGAAGACTGCTGCCCTCCAGCAGGGTTGTCTTGCCTTGAATTGCCCCTGATGTCTGGGTCTCATCCCTGAAGCAGCCACACAGGAACTATCTGGGAAGCTGAGCCATTCCCAGCAGCAGTGGCCTGGGGTTGTCACCTGACCTGCTCTCCAGATGCTCCTCCATGCGGTGGGAACTGGTAGGTCCACAATGTCACACCTAAGTCTTAGCCCCACCCAGAATCACTGAGAAGTCATTAAGCATCACCCTGTCCACAATGGTTAGGAAATCATCCCCATAAGTCTCTAAATCCCTGAGTGGCCTTGTGTCCCAGAGCTCCACTCTTCTTTGAGGCCTCAGAAGTGTAGATGTCCGAGTTGGGGCATGAGAGACGGCAGAGTCTATCCCCTACCTCCAGATGGGACTGTGCAGCACCCTGCCAGCCTTCACCATCCATGCTATGTGGGGCTCACTGATCCTGGTATCAAACCCAAGCCCCCTTGCCAATGATTTCAGTCAGATTCCTCTTGCTGTGTTTTGTTCCTAGCTAAGATGGTGGTCTGGGCCTTCCTCCTACAAACCCAGCCAGGACTGGTGCTAACAGTGGCCTGCTCCTAGGGACCCATTTGCTGTAGATTCTGCTAGCCCCAGAGTCATGAGCACGCCTTTTCCTCACTGAGGTCTGCTCAGGCTGGATTCATGTCCTGAACTACCACACTCCCTCAGCTGCCCCTTCCCTGCAGCCCTTTGTTGCTGAAATCAGCCTTGGTACAACAGGAATGTCACTAGGGCTGGGAGGTGGCCGTAGCCCATGCTGGGAAGTGAGCTCAGGAATTGGCTATGACAACCACTCAGTCACATCCAGGCAGTGTGTGGAGGCAGGGGAGGCTGGAGAGCAGGGCCCAGCCAGATCTTGAGGTTGGGTGGGCCCTCCTGCACTGAAGACACCAGGCTGCCTCGTGCTTCCAAACTTTCCAAGGCTCAGGTCCCAGCTGTCTTGTCTAAGTTCTGCTCCAGGGGGAACTGGTGTAGTGCTGCCTGTGCACTAGTTGGTGGAAAGATGCAGGCAAGGCACAGGGAAACTGCCACACCTCGCCAGGGTTGCACTCTAGGCTGGGGGCCCTGCGGCTATAGTGGGGGTTGCTTACCCTTGTCTCTGTCCTCCAACAGCAGGCAAGCAGAGCAGAGGCCTTTGGAAGCTGGGACCCAGACACATGGCCCTCACCTAGGTCCAATCTGTTCCATGAGTCAGGAGCAAATACTTCCTGGGCCAGGAAAGCCATGTCCCTAACCCTAACCTTAACCCTACACTAACCCTAACTCTAGCCCTGCCATAGTGCAAAGGCACGAGCTCTCCTAGTCTTAAACCTGGGTGGACAATTCTTCACCCACTGCTATAGTTTGTGTCTTTAATGTCTCCCCCCAAAGGCCCATATACTGGAATGCTTAGTTGCCAAGTTGTGCTGCTACTGGGAGGTGGGGAACCTTTGGGATGTGGGACCCCATGGGAGGAATTTAGGTCATTGGGGGTGTGTCCTTGGGACTCTGGCCTCTCTCTGCTTCCCAGGTGAGCAGCCCCACTCTACCATGGGTGCCTACCATGACAATCTGCCTTACCACAGGCCCAAACCAAAAGAGTCAATTGACCACGATCTGAAACCTTTGATGCCATAAGCCTAAGGGACTCTTTATTTCTTTTAAGTTGTCTGTCAGATATTTTGTCACAGCAACAGAAAGTTGATTCATACACACAGACAGACAGACAGACAGACAGACAGACAGACAGACAGACAGAGACAGAGACAAACAAGGTCCTTCTTGGGGCACATGGATTCAGCCACACTTTCCAAGCCCTATACCCTGACTGCTCCAGGTCTAGCTGGTATGTAGATGCCCCTTCCTCCAGTGGCCTTGGCTAAGTGTACAGAGGAGCCCTGTGCTGTGCTCTGAACCCCCACAAGGGGCCATGGGACATACTCTAAACAGATGTGTTGCATTCATCCCGTCCATAGGCTCACATGTGTGTTTTCCTACACGTGTACCCACCCATTCTCTGCGCAGTCTCACACACAGAGTGCCACACACATACTAGATGTCCGTGGTATCCCCTCAATTGTGAAGACTTAGAACATCTCCAGATGTTACCAGCAGTCCCCAGGCAGGGGTGGGAGCAGGCGTCCTTCCTGCCATCCTTCACAGGCAACCTCCTTGCCACATGCACCACAGCATGCCCACGCACCACACTGTGCCCTGGCCTGCCCGCCTGGCTTCCCACCCCCCTCCTCCCCGCCGCTGTGCCAGGCGCAGTGCTGCCTTTCCTTGCAGCCCTGCTGCCAGCGCCTGGCTGGCCTGGCCTATCCAGAAGCCAAGGGGGAGGTGACAGCTCTTTTCCCGGTAGGTGCCTGGCTCATGGAAGAGGCAAGTGTGGATCTAATCTTCCGCTGATTAAATGTCCCTCATTAATGAGTTTCTTTAATTAATGAAGTTTTTGGGTCTGCTCCACTTGCTTTATTCCAGCCACACTCTGCCTCCTCAGCACAAAGCGGGGCCGTTTCCTCCGGGTAATTGAGGGAGCTGCGGCCGTTCCTGCCGACGCTGCACTTTGCTGATTGCGCCTGTCAACTCCGGGCTGACAACTCCATTTTTAAACATTTTCTTCCCCAGGAGCCACGTGCACACACGTGCTCACACACAACGAGGCGGCACCGCCGAGGCACCCACCTCAGCTACCCGCTGGGCAACACATGCTCCTGCACATGGCGGGTCTGCACTGCCACACACAGGGAGGCCCGTGGCGAGTGCCTCCGCTGAGCACACGCACAGGCAAGCACACTTCCCCTGCACTTCCAACAAGTGCGTAGGACACGCGCCACGCACAGCTGTGCGCCACACATCACCCTCAGGTACCTGTGTTTCTCACACCCACGCGCACCCGGCTGTACACGTGCTCCTCAGCACTCGTGTCCACGTAGTGTGTGCCCACGTGCACACCTACGCCCCCCCCCCCGCCCCCGCAGCAGTGCTATCGCCAGTGACTCTCCTTGCTCCTAAATCACGCACGCACACACACCATGTCCCCCATGTCCAGGCAGCGCATCCACACGTGAGCCATGGGCACCCACCCAAGTGTACAGACTCGAACATAGCACTCAGTATCTGTGCTCGGGCAGCGCATGCCCTCTTGCCTCAACCCCACCCGCACCCAGCAGCGTGTGCTTCTACAGCCCTGCCCGGGGGTCACGCCCAGGCTCATGCCCAGGCCTGCCTTCACACGTACTACCCCTGCTGCAGCTTACACCTCACCTTCCTACATCCCCCCACTCAGATGAGCTGAGCCGCCTCAGGCAGGGGACAAGGCAAGAGACACAGTAGCTGACATCGGGCCAGTGGAAGCAGAGCTCACGGAGAACAGCCATCACATCAAGTGACCCTGCCACCAAGTCCCCCCGTTGCCCAAACAGCCCTGCTTGGCTGCTACTCAGCCCTGGTAGCTTCCCGCCCGGCTGCGACCGGGCGCCAGCACAAGGCTCTGGGACTTGGAAGGATAAGGTGCTCCTTTTTCTCGGCCACAAAGAGCTCTCTGAATTAAAAGCATTCATCTTCTCCTGCTGACGAGGATGCTGGGCTCCTGTCCTGTGAGGTTGGCTGGAAACAGGGCAGCCAGGGGTCACTATTGAAGGCCAGGGAAGAGGGCATGATGCCTGCCCAGCCCTCCTGCAGGTGGGCACATGGTGGTACTAGAGAGGGCAGTTCTTTAAGATAGGAACTGGCCTCTAACAACTAAGAGAAAACATCAGATCCACCCAGAAGGCTAAAAGAGAACCAGCTGGGAGAGGAATGTAGCCAGGCCGATGACACCCTTGTGATAAGGTGGGAATGGCAACCAGCTTCCTGACTCATCTCAGTCAGATAAGGTAGACATCACTATCCTCATATTTCTATTAGGGAAACTGAGGCAAGAGAAGCCAATCACTGTCAAGGAACCCCTGGTGGCAAGCGGTAGGGATGGACTCTGAGCACAATTCTGCCTGTTCCCTGGCCTGTGCCTCTTGTCTCTTGGTCCTGCAGCTGCCCCTTCTATCTCCAGACTTCTTGCTGTACCTGAGGGCACACGCTGTCATCTCCATTTCACAGGTAGGAAGCTGAGGCCATAAAGCTATGTGATTGTCACCAGCTCAGACAGGGCCAGTTGTATGGCTCACACAGGACAGGGCAGAACGTGAGTCCAGGGATATTTCCATTTCCCTTTGTCTACTTTGGGCCCAGGTTACCCTACAGGCTGCTGGGAGATGAGCCCCAATCCCAGTGTATCCTGAGCTATGTCAGGATAGCCCCTTTCTTAGGCAGCTGCAGGAGCCTTGGGGCCAAGGTGGCATTGGCCTGCCAGGTACCTACCACATACCTGTGTTCCCAGATACCCTATGTGGACCAGATACTACCAGTGAGTGCTGAGCACCTATTACACACTGGCACTTCTGCAGAGCATCCCAGCTCTTGGTTTTTAGGTGAGGAAAGGGAAAGACAAGGACCAGGCTAAGGACCCACAGCTGAAGGGGGCACTTGTACCCCAAGCCCTTTCACCTGGTCCAGTACTTCCCAAAGCATGTGCCATGGAACTCTGCTCTTCTGGAACATTGTAGGGAAGTCCCCAGGAAAATGCCCCCATGCTGTCCCTAGAAGATGCCCCAGAAGGGCTGCTGTAAACACATAACTGTGCACAACCTACATCCCCATGCTGCTTCCACCCAGGACCACTTTTATTTCCCCCCAATGGACCATTAGACATAGAAGTCTCTGGAAAACAGAGCCGGATGCCATGCTGGGTGGGGGGTTGGTCCCCTCAAAGGACAGCTGTCCCATTGATCACAGAAGGTCCCCCTCCTAGATCATGTGGAAAGCCTTTGCCGAATGGCAAAAGGGTCCTGGCTCCTTGGTGATGCCACCCACCGAGCTGAAGGTCAGAACAAAAGCAGGGGACAGGTAGCACACATAGCTGGCTTCCTGGGGTCCGTCCTGGACCTACACTGAAGGCAGTGGCCAAATCCTGAAGGCCCAGTGGGGACAAAGCTTTATACTTGGGGGTGGGTGAGTGA
>PVKN010001226.1:22635-55247 GCA_004027915.1 Capromys pilorides | reverse complement strand
GTGGTTAAAATTATTTGCTTTTCTGTAAAAAGATAAACTGAATTTCACAATCCTATACATGTCTATTACTTATGTAACCTGATATTATCTATTTTTATTATATAAAGATATTTTGTCATTTAAAATTATTAAATTTACATACCATATAATCTTAAGATAAAAAAAGAATACCTTGTGATGAATGTAATCATTATTTACTGCAAATGTACTATAAGTTCTATGCATGTATATATAAAATATGTATATAAGAAATAAAAAATAAAAAAAGAATGCAAAAAAAATCCAAATAAATAAATAAAAATTAAAAAAAAAACCCAACAAATTCTTTCACTGGAGGAAAGATAGCCCTTTTTTTTTTTTTTTTTAACTTTATTTATTTATTTATGTTATGGCCGGCTCAGCCTGCCCTGGGGGTGGGGCTGGCACAGCATGTGGTGCTGGGGATCGAACCATGGTCCCTGCAGTTGCCTAAGTTTGCTAAGCAGGTGCTTTAGACCACTGAGCTATCTCGCCGGCCCAAGATAGCCCTTTTAATAAGTGATGTTTAAAAAATTAGCTATCCAAATGCTAAAGATTGAACCTAGACCCATTATCTCTCACAATATACTAAAATCAAAATGAATCAAAGATCTAAACAGTAAAACAGAAATGCTTAGCCTACTGAAAGACACAATAGGTAAGAAACTTGAAGACACTGATGTAGGCAAAGACTTTCGAATAAAATCCCAGTTATACAAGAAATAAGAGGAAGAATTAACAAATTAGAGCATATCAAATTTAAAGACTTCTGCATCTGGAGAAGCATGTTAATTTTCAATCAAAAAAAGTGAGATGTAACTGAATACATTGCTGACAATTATTTCATTAAAAAGATTATAATTTGTAAATGAATTATTTCTCGTGTTGTTTTGCTATTTTTGTTGGTACTGATTAATTATAAAAATATTGAATTTCAAAAAAAAAATAAAGGCTTCTGCACACTAAGTGAAACCACTAACAGAGTAAAAGGATAATGTACAGAATGAGGAAAAAGGTTTGCTAGCTATTCTTCAGACAAAGGAATAGTATCAAGAATAAAGGACTCGGGCCAGTGAGATGGTTCAGTGGTCTAAAGCGCCTGCTTAGGAAAGCTCAGGCAACTGCAGGGACTGCGGTTCGATTCCTGGCACCACATGCTGCATCAGCCCCACCACCAGGGCAGGCTGAGCCAGCCACAAAATAAATAAATAAAGAAACAAACAAACGCAACAAGCAAACAAATAAATAAATAAAATTTAAAAAAATTGAAAAAAAGAATAAAGGACTCAAAAAGATTAGACTCTTCCCGAACTTAAAGACCTAAGGCACTTCTAAGTGTGTCTATTCATTTGCAGATGACATGATCCTCTACATAGAAGACTCCAAAGACTACCAAAAGATTCCTAGAACTAATAACCAAATTCAGTAGTATAACAGGATACAGAGTTAACACTCAAAGATCAATAATGTTGATTGGTGTATAATGAATAGACACTTCTCAGCTGAAGAAATACAAATGGCCAATAGGCAGATCAGTATAAGTCCAAGCTAGTACTGAGACCTTGAACACCCTGTAGACCCTTCCCTAATATACAAAAAAAAAAATTGAAATACCATTGGCCAATAAACACATTTAAAAAGTTCAACACCACTGACCATTGGAGAAATGCAAATTAAAACAACACTGAGATTTCATCTCACTCTAGTAAAACTGGCTATCATCAAGAAATCAAGCAGGGGCCGGCGAGATGGTTCAGTGGTCTAAAGCGCCTGCTTAGGAGGGGTCAGGCAACTGCGGGGACTGCAGTTCGATCCCCGGCACCACATGCTGCGCCAGCGCCACCACCAGGGCAGGCTGAGCCAGCCACAAAAATGAATAAATAAAGAAACAAACAAACACAACAAGCAAACAAATAAATAAATAAATAAAATTAAAAAAAAAAAAAAAAAAGAAATCAAGCAAATGAGGTTTTGGGGAAAAGGATCACTTTTTACTGTTGGTTGAACTGTAAACTGATTCAACTACTATGAAAATTATATGTAGATGCCTCAGAAAACTGAAACTAGAAATTCCATTTGACCCAGATATTCACCTTCTAGGTATCATCCCAAAAGTGTTAAAGACATCATACTATAATGATACATGCACACCTGTGGTTATTACAGCACAATTTATAATAATTACATCTTGGAAGCAGCCTGTGTCTATCAACAGATCAATGGGTGAGGAAGTGTAGTATTTATACCCAATGGAGTAAAGAAAGACAAAGACTCCATAAAGAAAGATAAACTTGAATTATTTGTAGAGAAATGGATGTACCTTGAGACCATAATGTTAAGTGAAATATATCAGACTCACTAACTTAGATATTGCATGATTTTTCTTACTTGAAAAACCCAAATTATAAATAAATGGAAAAATAAAAGGTAATAAGGAGTAGGGACATAGATCTTTGGTAAATGGAAAGGAGACCAAGAGATAGAAGAGAGAAGAAGAGAAGGGGAAGAGAATGAACAAAGGAATTCAGATGTGTTATGTACATATACCAACTCCACACAAGGAAGGTAGATATCACAGCATATGTGCACCAATGAAAAATAAAATAAATAATACCTAATGACATCATCTAGTTTCAAGATAAAACTGTATTATTATTATTTTTGTTTTGCAGTGACAGATATCAACCCAGGTGATGGCTATCATACATGCCAACCAAATGCTGTATCACTGAGTCACACCTGTGGTACTATGTTAAAGAAGATCTTGAGCTGGGCATGGTGGCACACGCCTGTAATTCCAGCCCTTGGGCAGCTGAGGCAAGAGGATCAGTGTGAGTTCGAGACCAGCCTGGGCTACAAAAGTGAGCTCAAGGCCAGCCTGAACTGTACAGCGAGACCCTGTCTCAAAAAGACAAAAAAAAAAAAAAGAAGGCCTCAAACCTGGAGATGCATGGACTCTGAAAACTAAAAGGAACCTCGAGGAGGAATCATCAGGGTGGATGTTCTGAATGCAGGGAAGAGGGACCAGGTGAAGATGGAGGAAGCCAGTCACTCACCATCCTTGGCACTCAGTTCTGCACTGGTGGAGGGAAATATGGCTCAAAGGTGAAATCATTAGTATATCAGAGTGAACAAGGGCTACGCTTCTGCCTCACTAACCGACACTGAACCTGTTCCCTCCAGGGCAATCTTCTGTCTGCGCAATAGGTCTTGGTTGAGATGGCCTTCAAGGACTGTCCTATTCTGATATTCTAGACTTTTCTTTGGGTCTTTTCATTCTGGTCACTCCTCTATTATACTCTTTCTAGCTTTCACACTTTCGTAGGATCTCTATGGCAGTTGAGCCAGGGCCTGTAACTTGCCACTAGGAAAGCAACACTGCCTATCATTTATTCTGTCACTCATTCGTTCATTTTTAATCTGCTCATTGAAAATTGCCTATGCATTCACTTGTTTGATCAGCCATCCATTCCTTTATTCCTTCTATACATATTCATGGACCAGCACTAGCTGGGGATGGATGTGAAGATAGATCTCTGGCCCACGGCCACTTTGTCCAAGTTTTCCATACCAATTAAGATCTGCAAACAGAGTCTGTGTAATTGGGTCTTTGGGACATCATCCCTGAAGCATCCTAAAGTTTCTAAGTTGGACACATTTCCTCTCCTCCCTCTAAATTGCATTGGGATTATACAGTCCCTTAGTGCAAAGGGAGCTTTGAAAAATGCCACCTGTTTGGCCTGCCTTCTCTCCTGGAGACTGTCAGCTGGCATGGAACTGGGAGCTGTGCAGGCCAGGGGCTCCATGCTGCCCGCATAAACTCTTGGAGGTTTCTTCGGCCTTGAACCGACCAGAATGCCCTAATTCTACCAAATTTGACACACTTAATGAAACCCCACTGAATTTTTTTTCCCCAGGGATCAAATTCAGGACCTTGCACTGTCAGGCATCAGGCAGGCACTTATGCCATGGAGCTGTCTCTCTGGCCAAAACCCCACTGAATTTTTTTTTTTTCAGGACCAGGGTTCGAACTCACAACCTTGCACTTGCCAGGCAGGCACTTGTGCCACGGAGCTATCTCCCCGGCTCCAACCCCACTGAATTTTAGTCATCTGATTGTATCAAGTTTCAGAAGCACCACTTTATTCTATCAAGTTGCAAATATTTCACTGACTCCATTGAAAGTTTAGGCACATTTTCACAGTTTGAAAAGCAGGGCTGGAGTGAAGCCTGGGTCCTGCCCACCAGGATGCCCTGCAGAGAGACAGCTAGGTCATCTTTGACCTGTGTACCCCCCACTCCATCCAAAGATGTCACTTGGCTCAAGTTCTGAACATCTTCTAGGAATCCAAAGACTCATATCCAGAAGAATCAGAAGGTAAGTTAGAAATGGGGATGTGGAGAAGGAAAAAGTTAAGAGCTCTGAAGAATTATGGGGGTCTTGGCTTCCCCTCTAATTCACTGTACTTCACTGGGTTAGGCTATTCCCCTCTCCAGACCTCAGATTCCCCAAGTACAAGGGAGTAGCCCAGCTGAGACCCTGCCTGGTTCTGCCAGGGCATCACTCAGGCTGGGAGGAGTCATGTTTGGCAACAAGCTCTCCATGTAGTTTACCTTAACTCCAGGAAGTCACAAGTAGACAAGAGGAAGTTGGCTTTACCACGTGTGACACCCCATCTTGGCTTTCAGAACCTAACAACCTGTGGCAGGGACAGGCAATGGGCAGAAGAAAGGGCTATGCATCACCCCAGGGGCACAAACATAAGGCCACGGAGTGCAAAGCAGAGAGTCTCAGGCTGGCTTGGAGAGGACAAAGAAAGGCACTCCCAGGGGCACCACTTGAAGTGGTTTGTACATAGAGTTTGGCCCAGAGACAGAGGACAGCAGAAAAAACATTGCAGAGTCTGCAGACAAAGCTCTCCAGCTCTGTTTTCCTTTTCCTCTCTTCCCCTAGTCCTTTTCTCTAGGCTGAGGGAAAGAGAATAAAGCTGGAAACACACTGTTGGTATGCAGGCTGTAAAGGCGACAAGACTCTAAGCAGGTGACTTAGTCCCTGTTCCAGGGCTCTTTGGTCTTCCTGGTTCATCCTCAGCAGTTTTCTCCCCACCCTCAAGCCTGCTCCTTCCCAGTGATTCTTCTGAACCTGCTGTCTGGCTGTCACTTCTGTGCACCTCCTCCCAGGAGTAAGGCATCCTGCCTTGGCTGATGGAGTACTCTGGCTAGAGGGCCCAGGGTCCACCCTGTTCTGTGGGTTGGTAGGGGAAAGGGGACCTAAGCACATACACTCATGGAAGTGGTCACACATGAACCTATGTGTGGCATATTCACACTCAAGCACATATTTACATACCTGCTTATTAAACAGGTGTCTGTATATTCACACATAGGTGGGTACCATGTGGTTATATGTAATCTTCCAATGAACGAACAATGGCTATAGATGCAGGCATTTCCTAGTAACTGCAGGGGATAAACTATAGCATGTGGAACCATACAAAAAGAGTGTGGTCTAACCCAGTCACTGGGGTTGCAAGGCAAATACCACACAGTCTCTGTGTCTCACTTCTGCCCTCAGCCTGACACAGTACCTGTTGGCTGGCACTGTTAAATGAGGGTGTCCCCCTCCCTCAGGAAGCCAGCCTTGGAACTGACCTGCTGAGTCTTGGAGAGAGCTGGCAGCCCACACTATCCATGATCCATCCCACTGAGATTTTGAACAGCCAGGTTGAGTGCTTCTATCTGAACCCCAAGTCTAGACCTGCTAGAGAGGCAGCCCTTGATTCCCGGAGGTACTGAGGACTCACTGTGTGGGGCTAAGAACTGAGCCCTGTGTCTCTACTATGTGAGAGGAAATAGTCTCTACAGAGACCACCCTGCCTGGACACAGGGATAGTAGAGCTCCAGTGTGATCCTTGAAGTGGCCTGTCAACAAAAAGGAAGAAAAGTAGCTGGGCATGTCGGCACATACATGTAATCCCTGCAGTCATAGAGGCTAAAGCAGGCAGATAGCAAGTTCAAGCCCAGCCTGGGAAAGTTAGCTCCTTAGAAAGGGGCTAGAGATGCAGCTCAATGCAAAGGTTTGGGATCAATTCCCAGAATAAGAGGAGGCAGAAGAAGGAGAGGAGAAAGGAGAAAAGAAGAGCAAAGGAGAGGAAAGAGAGGGAAGCAGGAGGGGAAAGGAAGAAGGGTGGAGAGAACAGAAGAGGGGAGGGCATGGGAGAGGAGGGGAGAGGAGAAGAAAGGAAGAGGAAGGGAAGAGGAAAAAGGGAGAGGAGAGGAGAGAAGAGGAAGAGAGAAGATGTGTCATTAATGAGCTTCCTGTCACCAGAGATGTGCAAACAGAAGCAAAATTAGACCAGGTGAGGAAGAGTAGAGAGGACTTCTGCCTGGGAATGGCTTGGGTAAGTGGCTTCACTTCTTCCCTAAGGCCCAGCATGATGGCACGTAGTAGGTCTTCACTGCCTTCTTGATTTTGGAATAAATAAAAGGGGAGGAATAAAGGAAGAAGAGAGGCTCGTGAAAATGAGCACTGAGAGGGTCTAATGCTCAGCTGTGCCCAGGCTGTGGTGATGCACGTAGTGGGGTCATTGACACCAGGCCAGGAACCCAGAAACACTAAGGAAAGATTGAATTCTGCTTCTTAGTGAGTGAGAGGAAAGGACTTGGGAGTAGGATATCTGTCTAGAGTGACAGGAGCATGCAGAGTGGGGCTTGATGGGAGTAAGCAGCCACCCTGATCATGGTGTGTGTCGCTGTCACAATGCCACGAGGGCCAAATTCAAGATTCACTTCCCATGGATGTATTGTGTGACCTCGGTTTCCTGGCCCACAAACTATGCAAGATCCAACAAGTTGATCTTTCAGGGCATTTTTTGTGCTAAAACGCTCTCGGAGCTCCTAAAGCCAAAGCTGCCCTGCATCTGCCCAGGAGAAACTAGTTAGAAAGCCCACAGACAAAGTAGGATCTGAAGGCCCAGCCCACACAAGTAGCTGATGAGGAGGGCTCTGTGAGGATGGGGACTTGCCCACAGACAGGCTCACAGAACGACTCAACTGCTGCCTGAAAGCCAGGAGGAGCCTGAGACTGTCTAACTGGGGATCTGCAAGTGTGAGCCAGCTGTAACAGCATGCAGATCTACTGAGTCAGAAGCTTTGGGAGTGGAGGTACCAATCTGTGTTTCAATACCTTCCAGGTCATTCTAATAAATGTGGAAGTTGGAGGATTTCTGATACAAACTATTGATTCCAAAACTACTTATCTGCAGTAGGTTAAGTGGTATTCTGTGAAAGGGAGACCTAAGGTCAAATAAATATAGGAGTACATGGGAGCACTGCTCTTTAAAAAAAAATCACAAATTAGGGTGGGCCAGATAGCTCAGCAGACTAAAGTGTCTGCTTAGGCAGAGCTCAGTGACTGGAGTTCAATCCCAGCTTGCCATGCCGGCCCTACCCCCAGGGCGTGCTGAGACGCTGATGAAGACTGGGCATGTGGCATGTGCCTGGAATCCCAGCCCTTGGGATGCTGAAAACAGGAGAGTCACTACGAGTCCAATTTACATAGTGAGACCCTGTAAACCCTGTACCAAATTAAAAAAAAAAAATCACGAATTATATCAGCATACTAAAAGTTCTGGGAAGTCCTATAAGAAGGAGGAATATTAATTATTAACCTAGCATTGCCTCAAGGTGATTTTCAGATTGCCTATTCACACTTCCATTAACATTCTCTTAGGGAAATGATCTACATTTATCTTCATTTTTTCACTGGATAAACTGAGACCTAGAGAGGGTGATGGGAATGCCCCAGTGTCACAAAGAGAAGTGTATGTCTGAGCTGGCAAAGATCTAGCAGCCCCTCAAGTCTCAGAAGAGGCTCTGTGAGCTGCCACCACCGTGAACCTATTCTCCTTCCATCCAAGCTGCACATCCCTGCAGTCTGCAGCATGGAGCCTGTCAACAGGACAGCAGTCTCTGAGTTCTTCCTGAAGGGATTCTCAGGCTACCCAGCTCTGGAGCACCTGCTCTTCCCTCTGTGCTCAGCCATGTATCTGGTTACCCTGCTGGGGAACACAGCCATTGTGGCAGTGAGCATGATAGATGCCCGCCTGCACACACCCATGTACTTCTTCTTGGGCAACCTCTCCATCGTGGACATCTGCTACACATCCACCTTTGTGCCCCTGATGCTGGTCAACCTCTTGTCATCCCAGAAGACCATCTCCTTTATTGGCTGTGCCATCCAGATGTGTCTCAGCCTGTCCATGGGCTCTACAGAGTGCCTGCTGCTTGCCATCATGGCCTATGACCGCTATCTGGCCATTTGCCAGCCACTCAGGTACTCTGTGCTGATGAGCCACCGGCTCTGCTTGCTGCTGGCAGGAGCTGCCTGGGTATTCTGCCTCATCAAATCAGTGACTGAGACAGTCATTGCCATGAAGTTGCCCTTCTGCGGCCACCACGTGGTCAGTCATTTCACCTGTGAGATCCTAGCAGTGCTGAAGCTGGCCTGTGGTGACACATCGGTGAGCGAGGCCTTCCTGCTGGCAGGTGCCATTCTACTGCTGCCTGTGCCCCTGGCTCTCATCTGCCTGTCCTACACACTCATTCTGGCAACCATCTTGAGGGTGCCCGCAGGTGCAGGGCGTCACAAAGCCTTCTCTACCTGTTCAGCACACCTGGCCGTAGTGCTGCTATTCTACAGCACCATCATCTTCATGTATATGAAACCCAAGAGCAAGGAGACCCACATCTCTGATGAGGTCTTCACAGTCCTCTATGCCATTGTCACACCCATGCTGAACCCTGTCATTTACAGCCTGAGGAACAAGGAGGTGAAGGAGGCTGCCAAGAAGGTATGCAGCAGCAGAAAAGCCTGCAGGTGAGGGAGGGCAGGGCTTTGCACAGGAAATGAGGCTGTCACTGCCAATGTCAATGTGGTGCAGGGCATAGGACTACCCATGACTTCATCCCAGAAAGGCAGCCCCAAGTTCCACTAATTCTGCCACCAAATAGCTCACAAGTTGCCTCCTGCTCTTTGTCTTGCTATGGTCCTAGGCCCAAGCACAGCCTTCCCCCACCCCCCAACCTCGGGCCTGCACAGTACCCTCCTGGTTGCTCTGAAAACTTCAGTCTTGTTCATCCTTGCAATGTGTGTTCCTGGCAGCATTCAGAGGAATCATTTTTGAAAAGCACATGAGATTGCATCACTCTTCCCACTGAAACTCAGAAACAGCTCCCCACTGCCCTGTACAAAGTGACACTCTTCTACAGGGGCACTTGAGCCTCTCACTCTGCTTGACCAGCTCCCCCAGCCTTCTGCCCCACAGCCCCGCCCTTCCCTGCACTGCTCAGCTCTGGACTCTTCTTGAATTTCGCACACAAAGCAGCTTCTTCCAACACTCACTCCATGTACAGAAGAACCACCTAGCCTTCAGGCTCAGCCCTTGCTGCCTGCAGGGGCCACCCCTCCTCATACCTCTAACTGTGCTCCTCCTGTGATCTTGGTTCCCAATGCTATTTCAAGAGCACAGAGTGCCCCACTCTGCTCCTGTCCTGGCACCCAGAATTACTTGATCTCAGGCACAAGTTTCAGAAATACATGAACATGGCAATTTAAGGATGGTAATGGCAGAGCACCTGCTTAGGCAAACACAGGGACTGGGGTTCAATTCCCAGTACCACATGCCATGCCAGCCCAACCCCCAGGTTCACTGAGCCAGCCACTGAGTCTAGGCATTGTAATGCATGCATGCTATCCCAGCACTAGGGAGACTAAAAACAAGAGGATCACCATGAGTCTAAGCTGCATAGTGAGACCCTGTATGAAATACATAAATTTTTTAAGAAGTTCATAATAAAGCTAATAGAAAAAATATTCACTATCTTCCTAATTTTATTTTTAAAGCATATAGATATATATATATATATATATGAAATTCTCAGGAAGCTATGACAAAATATTAGAAAACAGTGGATGCTGGGGTTGCAGGTAAGTATGCTTCTTTTATTCCCAGTATTGTCGAATATCTTGAAAATAAACATGACTTTGAGCTTTTTTTAAAAAAGCTATTCATTTTAAGAAATAGGAGAGAGAGAAGATGTCAGCAGACAAGGCACAGCTGGGGTGGGAAATAAGGAGCTGTTGCAGCAGTTGGGCACCAGAGGTGATCAATGAGGCAGAGAAGGCAGAGATGAGAAATTCTGGGGCACACTGGATGAGCACAGAGAAACAATATTTGGGAGATTTAGATATGACATGTAGGAAAATACACAGAGAAGGGCCGGTGGTATAGCTCAGCGGATTAAACCCTTGCTTAGGGAAGCACAGGGGCTAGGGTTCGGTTCCTGGTCCCGCCTGCAGCGCTGGCCCTGCTCTTGAGTGCACTGAGCTGGTGATGGAGTCCCGGCACGGTGGCAAGTGCCTGTAATCCCAGCACTTGGGAGGCAGGACACAGGTGGATCATTATGAGTCTGAGCTGCATAGTGAGACCCTATAGAAAAAAAAAAAGGAAAATACAAAGGGAGAGTGCAGCAGCTGGGGCCAGGTGGACACTGTGAATTTGTCTCTGACCTGTTGAGTTGGGCTTTCTACAGGGAACCAGATAGTTCCACAAGGGAACATTACTGTATGGGAAGACAGAAAATAGCTACTAATAATGGCCCAATTTCTACCTTGACCTATGTTCCTGATAAAATTCCAGGAGACAAATTACAGTGTACTACAATAATTTGCAATGTCTGCAGTTTTATTGAAGGCAGTTTCATAGTTTTTAAACTGTGTCATTATCCTGTACTGTGAAAGGCAGGAAGGAAAGGGGAAGGGACTCACAGAGCTTGTAAAAACTCATGTTCTTTATCCAATTTGTGACTTGGAAGGTCTCCCTTACATACTGAAGGTGTCACATCTTAAAAGAAATTGCTTTACACTCAGATAAATCCAGGTCCTCCTAGTAGAGATAAACATTTTACAGGGCAAATACTCAGACCTAATGAGGGGCAGTATTGGGCCCAGTGTGGCATCCAGGGTGCGGGCCTACAATAGGCCATCTTCACTTTTCCTGCCCAATTTCTCTCCTGTGCCCTCCTCACTCCAGCAAGGTTCCTCTGAGGCAGGACAAGGAACCTAGAGTCTCTGAAGCCCAAATCCCTTAGCTGCCAAGCCTACTAGTTTGTATAGTTGCAAAGTTTGAACTTTAAATTGGGCAGGGACTGTGAGGTCCCCAAGAGCAAGGAACAAGCAGGTTGTCTATGAGATATGGGACCTGGAGGCTGGTCCTTGGGGCCCCACAACCTGGCCCACCCTAGCACCATGCACTACAGGTAATGTACTCGGTATATCCTCTTGGTTTCCCGAAGCCTCAGTCAACTCACCTGGCTCCAGCTCCCTGCATACACTTCAGCAAATAGGCCAGTATCGGGAGGTAAGAGGTGTTCATCTGGCATATCATTCTCATGAAGTCTTTCTAAAACATCTAAAAATCATCATGAGGGGAAGGGTTCCTCACAATAATGATGATAATATCATCTACCGTTCACTATTTACTATATGCCGGGTACCATGCTAAGGGTTTTATTTCCTCTCACTAAAACCTCCAAATAAACCCCTGCTCCAAGGAAATACTACTCTTTCCCATTGCAGGTAAGGATGCTGAGGAACCTGAGTAAATGGCAGGGCTGGGCTTGGATCCTGGTCAGTCTGAAGCCCTCCTTCAACTTCTCTGCCACAGTGGGAGGAGGCAGTGACACAGGAACCTCTGATCCAAGCATTTAGGGAAGCTACACCTGAAGCTCTTCTTATTCCCCTTCCTTTCTTTCAAGGTAATTTATGAAGCTTAAGTAGCAAATAGCAAAAGTTAAATCTCCCTCTCCCACCAATGAGATTAATGTGATACTTATCTTGCAAACTAACATTGGTCTATCAGATCTTAGGGATGGAAGTTTCTAGAAATATGTGAGAAAGTGCTTAGTGATTATGGAATACAAAAGATCATTAAATTGAATGGCTCTGCTTCTCAGAAAGAAGCTCTGGGCCAAAGTCCCACAGCAGAACAGGAACAAAGAATGAAACACAGACCTTTTCCTCCCCATCCATTCAATTTCCTTTCACTCTGTGAATTTGGCTTCCTAGAACATGACAGTATGTGGCATGGCAGACAGATGGTAGAATAGCTTTCTGAGTGTGTTGTGAAACATCATGGTATCTAAATGTAGAGTCTGCTCAGCGGTATTTCTGGTTATCTTCCTCCTGGACATGTGTTAGATCTACAAGGAGCTAGTGGCTTACAGGCAGCTATGAAATATGTCACTTCTGGGGCTAAGCATTTAACTGCTTGGAGGAGATTCTCCAGTTCGTCCTTCCCAGCCATAGGTGGAGACTCCACTAGCTAAGCCTTTGAGTAGAGGCCCTGGAACCCACCAGGCACATGCAGCATGAAACAGAAACTTTCCTGGTTCTAAATCACTAAAATTATGAGGCTGTGTGTTACTATAGCATAACCCAGCCCACTCCATCCACTGATTTCCCATCTTGCATCCACATTGCAGAGCCAAAGCTCTAGGTAGCCTGGAAACCTGGTGTTTGCTAGACTGTGCTTTCTTTGAGCTAGTTCTAATTTCCCTGAATATGTTATAATCAGACTGTTAAGTCAAGGAAGTCCACATGCTCCTGATGCAGCCCTCCAGCAAGAGTAGCCTTTCCCATAGGCAGGAGACTGGCCCCCAAAGCTCCCCTGGCAATAGGCTGTAACATTCTGTTGGGGTGTGTGTTGGAGGGAGAGGGGCTGTTGATCTCAAAAATGGGACATGGGATCAGGATTTTTGACAGAACAGGAGCACTGAATCTGAATTAACAGTCAGTTCAATTCAAATGATAATCACTGATTCTTGTGGGTGCAGGGCACTACAGGGTGACAGTGATGAAGGGGACATGGCCCTTTCACTTCAGTAGCACAGGTTTGTTTCACAGAACATGTTAGTCAGAGAGAAACAACAGAGTAATCACAATACAGACAGAATGAAATTAATCTGTGCTAAGGGCTGGGAAGGTCGTCCTGTGGTAGGGGTGGTCAGATAATGAGGCATCTGTGAAGGCAGCACAGGAGAGATGGGTATGAGCTGAACCTTGAGCAGTAAGGTCAGTCCAGCCTAAAGAGGGCTGGTAGGAAGGCAGCCAAGGCTGGAGAGTGTGGGTTTTGTCCAAATCACAGATGTTTGCTGGTGAGGCTGGAGCAAGTGTACCTGAGGTGGGAGTAACAAAGAGAACAGACCAGAGCTTGCTCATATAAGCCTAACCCACACCCATTCAGGGCTGGTTTTGGAGAGGTAAGGATGAGAAAGAGAAATGCAGAGTTGGTGGGTTCCCACCCCTCACTTGCTTGGACACAGGTCTCAGAAAATAGAACAAATATGAGTCTTTTTGTAACCACATGTCCAAAAAAGACAAAGCCCTTTAAGGGCTTGTCAAAATCTCTTCAGATTTCAGGTTTTTCCTCTATTTTTGCACCCTAGATTCTAAGAGAATCCCAGAAGTCTAAAGCCCAAAGACAGGAGGGGAAACATCCAAAGATATTGAAATCAAACAATTAAATGACTATAAACACTGAGATGACTGAAGTCACCTGTGTCTGCCATATTGTCCACACCTACCTAGCACAGGCCTGGCACATAGAGCATGCTCAGTAACTACCAGCTGAGTGAGTACATGAATGAGCCATCACACTCAGGCAGTTCATCTTTTGCCAGCTTTAACAAGAAACCTTTGCCTTAAAATCTTCACATGGTAAGTGTTAAAGTGAGTTACTGACTCAGATTAAGCAACTGCCCTGGTATGTTCCAGAAACTGTTCCTTAACAATCACCTCAATTCAAAGAAAAGAATGAAAAGCCCACACAGGCTTGGGATGGTGGGGGAGATGGCATGAGATACACAGGAATCCTTGTCTGAGATGCGGCAAGTACAGACTCCACAGGTGCCTATGGCAGAAGATGTGGTCTTCCTCAATAGCAACATGCTCTTCTATCACTGTGGGAAGCTCAAAAGCACCTTCATGTGTGTATCTGCTCTGTCCTATACGGTAACCTAGTTTCCAAGGAAAACTGAGCTCCAGGGAGCCCAAATGACCTGGTCAGTATCACACATATTGCTTTATGTGGTGCTGGAAGGAAGGAGATGGAGTTCTACTCTGTATGATTTTTTTTTTTTTTATCCAGAACTGAACTCATGACCTCACACTTGCCAGGAAGGCACTGTACTATATCCCCAGTGAGTTCTACTCTGAGAGTATATTACAGAAGACAGGTGCACAACAGTTTCTTGGAGGGACAGCCAAGGACTATGGGAGCACAAGAAATGAGAGGTAACTCTACATAGGGCAGAAGGGGAAAAGGGGGACACAGTACTTAGATCTGAAAAATTAGCAGGAACTTGCTCACTGGGAAGAAAGAAGAGGCTGACATCTTAAGGTGGGAATAGACTGGTTTATTCAGGTAAGGGTGAATATTTCATCCCTTGATTGGTAGATACAGTTAAGGGATGAAGGGAGAAACTTCAGCCCAGGAGAAAAGACAGGGCCTTGTTTCTCAATGGAGGATAAAAGCTCACGCTGAGCCTCCTATTCTCCCTTAGACCAAGGACCACATGGGCCAAAAGACAGCTTTCCTGTTCTAAGACTCTTACATCTTGGAGGCACCTAGGCTCAGCCTGTGAGCACTTGACACTGGCCTGATCCCAGGAGGCAGTGAGACCAGCTCAGCAGAGTACTGGTGGCTTCCTGGGAGGAAACTGAAGCCTTTCCCACTCCTCCTTTTCGTATAGTCAGTAACTGGAGACACTTCTGCCAGATTAATACCTGATTTCCTGTGTGCCATTCCTGCCAACTGCATTTATCCTACAAAGCAATATGGAAGCCAAGAAGTAAGTCACTGGATTTTATGACCAGTGCTAAATCTTGTGACCAGTAGCTCTACTAGGGTGTGTATTTTCTTTTATGTCCTCTTAAAAGTTAATGGTCTAAGCCAGGCACGATGGCACATGCCTGTAATCCCAGCACTTAAGATGCTGAGGAAGGAGGCCAGCCTGAGCTACACATTAAGACCCTGTCCCCCTCCACAAAATAATAATGATGAGGATGATGAGGATGATGATGATGATGATCTATGAGTCCCTCAGGAAAGATAATTTGAAATCAGACTTCACATCCTACAGAGGTGATGTTCCAGCTTCAAGGCCCAAATGACACTAGGCAAGCTGATCTATGCCCACACACCTGCCTTCCAGAGCACATCTCACCTCAGTCAAGGAAGGGGGGCATCAACAGTGATAAGTGTGGAATCCTTTGGTTTATTTATTTTTTCTTACTGCTGGAGCCCCAGCACCTGAATCAGTGCCTAGCCCAGGGGGAGCACCCAATAAAGAGTCAATGAATAAATGCATCTGAAATAGTATGGGCATAACTCAGCCAAATGAAGTCATACCTAAAAATATGTTTTCTTTGAATAAGTCATAACACTCGTGATTCCAAGGGAGTAAGTCAAGTATGGATCCCATTCTGTTGTCTCCTCTATGCAAACCTGGGGTGACAGGGAAGAGCCCAGGGGGCTAGAATGTGAAACAGCCCTGCCCAAATCATGTCAGTAGATCTACAGATCTGAAATCAAAGTCTCCTTACACAGACAGTGAGGCTAAATGCCAGCGAGCCTGAGCTGCTGCAGGTTACACATCTGCCAGTCAGAGCTATTCCAAAAAGCTGCATGGTCCAGATGGAAAAGGAAAGAGAATAAGATGGATGGGGAGAACTGGACAGCTGTGATTGAATATGTCCTGCTAGTGTTCCAGGAGCATCAGAGCCTAGAGGTGGTCCTGTTTGGGTTTTGCCTGGGCATCTACTGTCTGACTGTACTGGGCAACTCCCTCCTCATAGCACTGATCATGCTGGATCCGCACCTGCACAACCCCATGTACTTCTTTCTCAGCAACCTCACCCTCGTAGACATCTGTGGCACCTCCTCCTTTGTGCTTTTCATGCTGGCTAACTTCCTGAAAACCCAGAGGACCATCTCCTTCCTGGGCTGTGCCCTACAGATGTACCTGACCCTAGCGCTGGGTGCTACAGAGTGCCTACTCCTGGCTGTGATGGCATATGACCGTTATGTGGCTATCTGCAAGCCACTTAGATACCCAGAGCTCACGAGAGGGCAGACGTGCCTGTGGATGGCAGTGCTGAGCTGGGTAACAGGCTTTGCTAACTCGCTGCTGCAGTCCATCCTTGTCTGGTGCCTCCCCTTGTGTGGCCATAATGTCATCAACCACTTCTTCTGTGAGATCTTGGCAGTGCTTAAACTGGCCTGTGGGGATGTCTCCCTCAACATAGTGACATTAACGGTGGGCCAGCTGCTCTGTCACTGACCCCACTACTACTCATCTTCCTCTCCTACATTTTCATCCTGGGTGCCATCCTCAGTGTCCTCGGCTACAGGTCGGCGCAAAGCTTCTCAACCTGCTCTGCCCACCTCATGGTGGTGGTGGTGGTCTATGGAACCATTTCCTTCATGTACGTCAAGACCAAGGCCAAGGACCCCAATGTGGATAAAATTATCACATTGTTCTATGCGGCTGTGACACCCTCACTAAACCCCATCATCTATAGCCTGAGAAACACAGAGGTGAAAGCTGCTGTCACAGCTCTACTAAAGGGAGGTCTGCTCCCCAGGAAAATGTCCCAGTTTGGCTGTTGCTCTCCATCTCTATCAGCCAGCATAGGCTAGGTTATATTGTAGTGATGTCCTCATATCTTCAGTGGCTTAAAATCATTAAAGTTTAATTCCCACTCATGCTTTGGATCCATTAGAGTTCTGCTGGGACTCTGCTCTGTGTCATTTTCTCCACCCTCTGGGACTTAGGATGACAGAACAGTTACCATCTGGAGCGTCTCAGCATGACAAAGGGAAAAGGGAAGACAACAAAAGCTGCACATTCTCGCAGCTCCCACTCATAAGCGCTCATGCTTTGTTCCACTCAGTTCACTGCCCGTAGGAGGCACATGGCCACAGCAAGGTGGGTTAGAAGCCCAGCTACTGCACTTGGAAGGAAAGAGAGGATGGGGAGAGTTATGAATGCCTAATGACCACATGCCATTCTGCAGAATCAACCTGAGCTACTAAAGACTGGCTGCACCTGCCCTGACTATCCATTCTACTTGGACTGGGCTGGGGGTTAGTCATCTCAGAAAGGCTCTGGTTAGTTCATTTGTGGCAGCTTTGCACTCATTTAACTAAACAAGTTTGGAAGTGTGCTTCCCAGAATTTCTTTCCTGTCTGAGACTGCTTAGGGTTGCCCATAAGAGACATGCCCACAAGCTGAGATGGTATGGTTTGGAGATTTTGAGACAGGGTCTTGCTATGTAGCTTAGGTTGGCCTTGAACACTTTGTATCCCATGCTGATCTTGAACCCCCAGTGATCCTCCTGCCTCAGCCTCCCAAGTGCCAGGATTACACATGTGTGCCACCACACACAGGTTGATCTTTAAATGTACCCCAAAATGTTCAAGTATTTAGAGATGAATTTCGGGAAGGTGATTGGATCATAGAGATTTAATTTCATCAGTGAAACAACCTATTAATTAAAAGCACAATTTTAGAGCTAGACATAGTGACATATGCCTGTAATCCCAGTACTTGGGAGACCAAGGCAAGGGAATCACCACATGTATGAGCTTGAGACCAGCCTGAGCTACATAGTGAGTGAAGGCCAGCCTGAACTTCATGGCAAGATTCTGCCTAAAAAAAAATCAGAGGGCTGGCGAGATAGCTCATTGGACTAAGCATCTGCTTAGGCAAGTGCAGGGACCAAATTCGATCCTTGGCACCACATGCTGCACTGGACCTGCCCCCAGGCACACTGAGTTGGCCATCTGAGATGGGGTGTGATGGCAATGCCCATAATCCCAGCACTCAGGAAGCTGAGGCTCACTGAGAGCTCAAGGTCAGCCTGAGTTACATTGTGAATACAAGGCCAACCTTAGCTATCCGGTCTCAAAAAAACAGGCCCTACCTCAAAAAAATGTGATAATTTTATGACATTCTTGAGGGGTGACAGAAACAGGTCCTCAATGAATGCAACGGCTCATCATAGAGGCCTGGCCTCAGGACTGAGGTCTTCTGCCTATTCCTCTCTGATTCTCTTTCTGCTTCCTGGTTGCCATTAGGTGACCTTCCCAACCTGCTCTGCCCGCCATACTCTTTCCCTGCCTTGCCACAGCCCTCAGTGGCTCACCACCTTCACTGTCCTCAGTATGGTCCAAGTGTGGCTCCATGGCAAAAAGTGCCAACATCTCCTGCAGGCTAACTCTACCACTGGACTTGGAGACAAGGAGAACTAGACTCAGCTTCTAGCCTGGCTTCCTGGGCTCTATTTTGCCCTAGCACTCCCTAATGCAAACCAGCTTTCTTTCCAAACTGCCAACCTTGTGGGCCTACAGCAACTTCAAGCCATCACCAAATGCAGAGAAACCAGCCTTGTACAGGCTTTGCTCACTGCGCCCAAGGCTGCATTGGTGTAATCTCTATAATAAAGTCCTTATATGGCTCAGTGGTTCTGCCACTTCAGTCAAGCCCCAATTGATTTATCACTCTTTTGATAAAAGATCTTGTATGGTTTCCTATTACCATGGCTTTAAGTCCAAATACTTTCACTGATCTTCAAAGCCCTCCAGAACCTGGGCCTACCTGTTTCTTTAGCCCAAATTTCCACTGTGTCCTTCACACAGGCCAGCCCCTCACTACATCATTTGTACTGCCTGAACCTCTAGGTCTTTGCTCATGCTGTTCACAGATCATACTGAAGATGAATTTTCAAAGCCAACCTAGACACCATCTCTTTCATGCATTTTTTCCTGATGCACTTTGAAGCTGTTCTCTTTACATCCTACAGTCCCTTTGTCAGGACCTTTTGCTTGGGACCTATCTCACCCTGGGTTGTATTCTTGACACTTCACTGGCAGGAGAGCTTCTTCAGGGGAGGATGCCATAGTCTGACTCACCTCTGTGGCTCCCGTAGGCTTCCCTACAGCACACCTGCTGAACTGAGCTGTCACTTGGAAGCTCTCACATCACCATCTGAGGACTGAGTCTGTGTTGCTGAACACACCCCAGACTGTAGTCAGGGGTCTTAGTGTGGCTGTATGTGCAGATACATGGGGGGCATGAGTACTTGCTGCCACAGCCTGAGTCCAGGCAGGCAGGGTTGGTTTGGATCTTTGGCTTTCCACAATGAGACAAGATAAAAAATAAAAAAAAACAAACAAGGTTCCAGGCTGGTTCTGTGACCATGCCCAGTACTGTCTTATTACTACTCCCGCAGCCCACCAGCACCTCAAACTCAAAATATACAAAACTGAACTCATCATCCCCAACTCCAAGTGGTGTCACCATCTCAAGGAAAGATACCATCACCCAAAGCCAGAAACATGGTGGTCATCCTAAACATTCTCTTGTACTTCACTGTCCCAGTCACTAAGTCTGTAGAGCCCACCTCCCATTAGCTCTTAAATCTGTCCCCTTCTTTCCACTGACAGTGTACACTTTTCTCTCTCACTATACTCTCCTCCAATTCTTCCCCAAACATATACCCCACCCCAGCCATCAAAATACTAATCTGGCCACAGTACCCTGCTGCTTAAATCACTCTACTAGTTCTATACTTCTCATATGGTAAAGAAAAAACCTCATCTACCTAACACTGTTCACACACTCCAGACCCTGTAATCTGCACACTTCCCTAAGTTAAAAAGCAGTCTTTCCCACCCTGCATCTTCCCTTATTGTTCTGCCCATGTCCGGATGCTGTGACCTTGTGCTGGAATACACCAGATATGTATCATGCACCAGATGAGGTACTGTACTGGCTGTTCTAGATGCTTCACTGAGTGAGGACCAGGAATCTCTAGGGAGGGGTGCAGGAAGGTGTTGTAACCAGAGAGCAGTCTCCCTCATCTGGCTTTATGGGAACTTGTTTAATACTCTCACAAGGTCTTCTTTTCCAAAAGCACCTTCCAATAGCCCTTAACTGTGTCCCGGCCCTGTTGCCTCTTTGTTGCCTTTTGTACTCTCCTGATCCAGTCTTGAATTCCAGCTCTCTGGGTTCAAGCCTCTCAGTGACCTGGATCTATCTTACTGTGAAGAATAACATTTGTGATACCGGAACAGATACCTAGTCTTTCTCAGAACTCAGTAGGCCATATCATTCTCTACTCGGTGCCCCAAGGATGAGACTTGACTATAGAAAGCAGAAAATAAGGGGATGGTTTGCTGGCTTTTGAGCTTTAAAAGCCTAGGACCTGAAGAAAGAGAAGACTTAGGTACAGATAAAAGATTTGAGAAAAGGGGCCGGCGAGATGGTTCAGTGGTCTAAAGCGCCTGCTTAGGAGGGCTCAGACAACTGCGGGGACTGCAGTTCGATCCCCGGCACCACATGCTGCGCCAGCGCCACCACCAGGGCAGGCTGAGCCAGCCACAAAATGAATAAATAAACAAACAAAACACAACAAGCAAACAAATAAATAAATTAATTAATTAAAAAAAAAAAAAAAGATTTGAGAAAAAATAACAGGCTTCCTCACCTTCGTATTAACAAGTGGATAAGAGACAGGAGGAAAAAATTAGTGACAATACTGATACAAAAAGGTCCCAAAGGAAGTTCCTCTGCCACACTCTTAGACAGGTCTGTAGGGTAAAAAGATGGAGCAAGTCACATCTTCTTTTTCAAGTAAAACGCGGAGAGGGACCCCAAAACAGAAACAGCTTTATGGTACATCTAAGTAGCTAAGGCCTTAGACAATCTCATAGATCTCCATAGGTAGGCAGAGAAGTGGTAGGCAGAATCATAGGCCTATCTGTTATACAGAAACAAGAACCCTCCCTGAGTTCAGATGGCCCATCTAAGTCACTGAACGAGAATCAGATGGGATGAAAATCTTAAGAGGTAGGTGAAGTATAGACACTGGTGAGTGTCCTCTCAACTTCTCAGATTACGTAAGACACTTGTATTCAGCTATAACCCTTGTGGAATGTTATGGTTTGTATCTAGTTGTCCCCCCAAAGCCTCATGTAAATCATGGGGCAGTCAATTGTGTGGCTTGAGGGGCAGGGCCAGAGAGGTGCAAACCGTTAAACTGACAGCATATGCCTCCCCCCACCCCCCAGGCCTGGTAGTCTCTCCTGGACATATGGAGCAGATCATCCTGGATACAGCAGCACAGTGTCTTGAGGTCTTGCTATGTAATTCAGGCTGCTTTAAACTATGAAAGCTCCAGTAACTGTGAGCTAAATAAACATTTCCTTCCCTAAGCTTGCATGTTGGGTATTTGTCCCAGCAATGAGAAGAGTAAGACAGAATCTGGTAACAGAGAAGTGGAGTCATTGCTGTGGCTAAACCTGACCATGTGGATTATTTTTGGGAATGGCTTATGGGAAGAGACAGGAAAGGTTTGGAGATGTCAACCGTAAGAGAAACACTGGAAGAGCTTTGGCCTTTCTGTAAGGGAGATTCTGGTCAGAAGACTGATAGGAATTCTGCCTATAAAGACCAGGCTGAGGAGTTTTCTGCTGGGAAGGACTGCATTGGTTGTTGGATTCCAGATCATGTGTGTTTTGGCTTAGCAGAAAGTTTGGCTGAATTTTGCCTGTGTCCAGAGACTTTGCCTGAGACTGAAATTAAACATGGAGGACTAATCTTTCAAAGGAAATTTCAAAGCAGTCAAATATTGGAGCAGCAGTATGGTTATTGTTGGGGGCTCTTAGTCAAATATATGTTGAGAATAAAGAGCAAAGAGCCAAGCAGGATGATATAAAACGTTGTGAGTTTGGCCAGAAAGTGGCAGGAAGGCTGTGGACTGCAAAGATAGAGCTGAGATCTCCATTGCTCAGGAGGAATAGGAGAATAGAAAAGATGTCCCGAGGGCATCACAGGAGGTGGCAGGTTCTCATCCTTTGCAGTGTCAGAATAGCAAGGGTGAGGAATTTTGCTTTGAGGACAAAGGCACAGAGCCCCATGTTTCAGAATGGAGGTGGCAACCACACCAGACTACAGAATAGCACTAGCATAGAGAATCTGTTTCTTGTAATCAGGGTCAGAGTGCTTAGAAATCCAGGCACTTGACCCCTACAGCTAAGAAAGAAACCTGGTTACTGTACCAGCTGGCAGCAGCCCTTGGCATCGTCCATGTGGCATTGGTTTTAGGTGCATAAAAAATGAAGTTCTGAGGGTAAGAAGGTTGCCTGGCAAGCACAAGGTCCTGAGTTTAATCCCTGGTACCGCAAAAAAAAAAAAAAAAAAAAGACGGGCATGGTGTTGCACACCTATAATCCCAGCACTTGGGAGGCTGAGGCAGGAGGTTTGGTATAAGTTCAAGACCAGCCTGGGCTACAAAAGTGAGCTCAAGGCTAGCCTGAACTGCATAGTGAGACCGTCTTAAAAAAAAAAAAAGGCTTCCACCTCAATTTCAGAAGGCCTAGGAGGCCAGACAGTGTGCCCCTGAGGGCAGTGTGTAAAGCTGTGAGAAGCCTACTCCATGGGAACCCCAGAAGTTTGGAAAAGCCAGGAATGTGGATCATCTAAGGAAAACTTCAAGAAGGCAACAAAGCCGGTATAAGAAGCTATGGAAGCTATAACCACCAGAAGTGCCATGAGGGTGGAGCCACACGGAGCTCACAATTTGCCACAGATTGCTTTGGATGTTCCACATAGAACTATAGCGCTTAATGTTTGCCCTGCTGGATTTTGCACTTGTTTTGCCCCCCAGTGGTTTGTATCCTCCTATGTATACTTTTTGAAATGGCAAGTTTATCTTGTGCCCTTGAATATGGGATGTATTTAACTTTATTTGTAGAGGGGCTCACAGTTGAGTTTGCCTTGGATCTTGGAGGAGACTTAGGATTTGGACTTTTTAGCAATGCTGAAACTGTTGGGATCTTGGCAACTCTTAGAGATGGACTAAAACACCTTTTGGACAAAGGGATGTGCATAAAACTTTGGGGGCCAGGGGACAGAATGTTATGTTTTGTATCTAGTTGTTCCCCCAAAGCCTCATGTAAATTATAGGGCAGTCAATCGTGTGGCTCAAGGGGTGGGGCCAGAGATAAGAACTGCAATCTGACAGAATGCACCTCCCCCATCCCCAGGCCTAGTAGCCTCTCTTGGATGTGTGGAGCACATCATCCTGGACACAGTGGTACAGTGCCTCGAGGTCTTGCTATGTAATTCAGGCTGCTTTAAACTATAAAACTTCCAGTAACTTGAGCTACATAAACCTTTCCTTCCCTAAGCTTGCATGTTGGGTATTTGTCCCAGCAATGAGAGAAGAGTAACTAAGACATGGAAAAAGAAGAAATCTAAGTTTACAGAAGATAATTTCTGGCACTCAGGAAAAATGGAGGCTCAAAAATAGAAGTTATCATCTTGTGATACTGTCTATAAATCTGAAATATATACCTGTTACTTTAATTCCTAGCACCCTAACTTCTTTCTCTAGGTGTGAAGACATCATGAGGAAGGTACATTTCACTGATTCTATTCGTCTCAGTCCATGCACACACGTGAGGACACACACACACACACACACACACACACACCCTCAGCTGCTGTAGGCTTGGCCCCTTAGAAATTGAAAAAAAAGGTATCAGGCAGTGTTTGGAAATGAACACAGAGGCCAGATGAGATGAGGGTGTGTGCATAATGGGGCAGAAGCCTCTGACAGTAATTCCCAGCAACTCCTTCAGCTGGGCTCCCCAAGCCCTTGATATTTCCTTGGTTTCTTCTTTCCTTCTTCTCTGAAACACTAATCCCAGAGTGGAAAAAAGCAGCACAGAACCAGCACATATTTCACTGGAGACACACCAGACTCCACCTGTACCAGCTCAGGATACAGCCAACAAGCCCCAGTTCCAGCTCCATCTGTCCTGAAATCCCCTTGCCCAGCACAGAACAGCCCAGATGCTGCTTCTAGGAAAGAAGCCTGAGGCCAGAATCGCTGAGTCTCTAGGAAAATCTGGAGACTCAATTTCTCTAAGATGGGCTTCATTTTCTCTGTAATGATGCTATGTTCCTGACAGGACTATGTCTTCCAGGAAGTAATCCATGTCTGTAAAACAGCTCAGCTCCACATCCCCGGGAAGGACTCCATGCCCCAGAAGGTGCTGCAGTGGCTCTGTGCCCTGCACAATTCCAGTCCTTAAAAAGGATTCCATGAATGCAGAAGTTTCCCATTCCCTGGGCAAGGCTCCAGGTCCATGGAAGAATTCAATGTCCTTGAGAAAAACTCCAAGTCCTTAAGAAATATAGCTTGTCACTTCTTCCCAGGAAGGCTCCTCAACCCCAGGAAGAACCACAAAGGGCTTATCCACCAGGGGCCTGCACCAAAGCCCTGTTCAGCTGGCACAGATGCTGCTGACAGTGGCTGCTCCTGGGCCCACAAGGCCCAGCTCCTCCTGCTCATTGATACATAGCTGATAACCGCATCCTCGGGTCCGGGCTGCAGATGAGACCCGATGCTCCGTCTTGGCACGAGGAGGAAGCAAGAAGCCCACACTGCCGGCGATAAGCATATGCCAAATGCTATGGATATAGAAGTAGTTGTCCTGGGTCTCCACAAAAGCATAGAGTAGGATGGCACTGCCCGCAATAAGGCTGCCTGGACATAGGTAGAAAAGCCAACGGCGCCACGTAGGTGGATAGCAGTGCCGACGGCGGACACTGCGTACTGTCTGGGGGAAGCAGAGAAGGAGGTTCAGGAATGTAAGGCCCTGGAGCCCACGCCAGAGCTGGCCAGTCTCAGGCTTCCCCTGAAGCATGGTTGTGACCTAAAGGTACCTGCCAAGGGTAGAGAAGACCCTCTCTCACTGCAGAGAGCAGGTGATGGTAACAAACCAAGCCCACCTTAAATTGAGATGGCCAGGGCCCTGCACCTGAGTCTTGCTCCCCCAACCCAGACATATACACACATAGATAGCCCTCCTCACTCTTACCCAGGCAGTGGCCAAAATCCCCAGGGCGAAGAGACTGGGTCCAAGCAGGTTCCAGAGCCCATGCCGGTCAAGCTGCAGAGCCATGGAGAGCAGCATAGCGCCCAGCAGGTACAGCACCTAGGGAAAGAGGACTCCAGGGCCTGGACTAGTACTCCAGGCGCTGGGCCAGGATGGCAAGAGGCTCTCGGAAAAGACCTCTGGGAGAGGACAGTAGTGATTTCAAGCAGATCTTGGCTAAGGTTGTCCCCCAGGGCCCACTCTAGACTGACCTGCTTGACCACAGGCTGTAAACGAGCCATGGCAATGACAGTGACCCACACGGACATTAAGGAGCCCAGGAAATCACAGAACTGTAGCACATCGTAGTCCATGATGCAGAAAACCACAATGCCTGGCTGGTCACAGGCATGATAGAACTGGAAGAAGAAATAACAGGAATTGAAAGGACTTGGGGTGGAGCTCCAGGTAGATGAAAGTAGGAAAAAAAAAAAAAAAAAAAACCCACAGGAATGGTGTGCTGCTGTCAGAGAAACAGAGGTCAGAGGTCAGAGGTGAGCAGAATTAGGAAATGCTGTACTCCTCCACTCCTGAGAAAAACATGGTAAGGAGGCCTGGTCTGCTTCACAAGCCATATGAATCTGGCAGCTCCCAACTCATTTCTGGACTGTGCAGTGGAGAAGCCAGGCCAGGGGCTTCAGATCTCTCAAAATGAAGCTATTTTCTTTCCTATCTCCACATGCTCACTGTGGCTCCCACAACAGTCCCTATCCCCAGCCTAAACTTTGGGCCTGCCTCTGGCCTCACAGCCCATTTCAACACCCAAAACTCCCCTGCATGTCTGAGTTTCTCCTGATATCTCAAGTCTCTGAATGAGGCTTCATTCTTAAGACCTCCACTAACTGGCTCTCTCCATCTTGTCCTACTCGAGGGGACGGGGGAACACAGAAAGCAAAAAGGTAATCACAAGGCAGCCACTAAGTGTAGCCTTTCACACCAGGAAGAACAACTGGGGAAGGATAATGTCCTGTGGAGAATTAATGTTTAAATTTGCCTAAGAAAAATTTTAACACTTTCCTTAATATATATTGACACATTACTAGTTTTATTTTATTTTATTTTATTTTTTTTGTGGGACCGGGGATTAAACTCAGGCCCTTGTGCTTGCCAGGCAAGGGCTTATTCCACTGAGCTATCTCCCCAGGCCCCCCACATTACTAGTTTTAGTCTTTTCCTATTTTAGCTATAACATACTGGTTATTCTCTGCTTCAAGACCAGAAATAAAGATGTTAGCCAGGCACGGTGGTGGATGCCTATAATCCCAGCACTTCAAAGGCTGAGGTAGGAAGGATCTCCACAAGTTCAGGGCTAGCCTGAATTACAGTGAAACCCTGTCTCAATACAAAACAAAATGGCATGCCAGGTCACTAAATTATCCAATACTGTTCTATGATTTTGATATTCTTTTCAAAAATTATATGCCTTTCAAGTGCACTCAATGATATCCCCCAAATTTTCTGGAAGAGGAACTTAACATGAATCCTTTGATCTCAGATAAAGGAGATACAGATGAGCAGAGAAAAGGCAAAACTGAATCACCAAACATTAAAGACACAATTAAGGGAATAACTGAGAACTGACTTTCTCCTAGGAATTTTGCTACACTGAAACAGACTGGGAGTGGGGCCGGTGAGATGGTTCAGTGGTCTAAAGCACCTGCTTAGGAAAGCTTAGGCAACCACAGGGACCAGGGTTGGATCCCAGGCACCACATGCTGCGCCAGCCCCACCCCCAGGGCAGGCTGAGCCAGACATAATAAAAAACAAAGAAAGAAAGAAAGAAAGAAAGAAAGAAAGAAAGAAAGAGAGAGAGAGAGAGAGAGAGAAAGAGAGAGATATTGTCTCTAGAAAGGAGATGTCTGGGGGAAATTATTTCAGTGCTGTTCCTTGGTTAATAACTCTCCAGTATTTTAAAAAGAATGAGTGATTAAGGTTGCAAAATATCTCAAATGATAGTTAATTAAAATTTGTGAGTGAATTGTCCCACTGAAACTTGCGGGCTAAATTTTATACTACTATTCCTTTTGTCAATGGAAAAAAAAAATAGTGGTATAAATGGCACAGAAAACTTGGAGATGACTGGGAAGATAGCTCAGCAGCAACTTGCCTGCCTGGCAAGTGCAAGATCCTGAGTTTAATTTCTGGTATTTCCTACCCACCCCCAAATAAAGGAAAGAAAACTTATGAGAAGAAATTTATACTATTAACTACAGTCTATTAATATTATATTTCTAATCCACATTGACCACATCCTCAACTTTGAACCCTATATATGGGGTATTTCAGGAAAAAAATTATCCTCAATATTTTTCTATGGAATTTTATATTTTTATAACTATATAATCCATCCAATGCTTCATAATGGGGTTCCCAGGCATCACAGAATGTCAAACTCTAAATGCAAACACATTTAAATCATCAAAAAGTTGGGATATTTGCACACAGGGTACAAAGGAACTTAAGTGTTCCCTCTTATTGTTTCCTAATTCCATTTTCTCTTGGAAGAAGTTATGGGATCTTGCTAATGACCACTGAGAATTAAATGCAATTGGTTTGAGAGGTAATGAGACAGTGGGCTTATAGCCAGGATGTCAGCAGTAGGCAAGGACAGCCACGTAGCCTGGGCTCTGTGTAAGCCTTTGGGGATCTGATTGTAAGAACCCAAGTAGCACATGGTTTGCCACTATTTGTGTTAAAGGCATACAACCACAATGTTTTATACATTGGCCCTGATGGGTTTTTATACTGTGCTTGGTTATATTTTCTAATCTCCTGATTGGCTCTTAGGAATCTGGGGAAGTCTGAGGATGTGGCTCACTGGTAGAGTACTTGCCTATCATGTGCAAGGCCCTAGGTTCAATCACAAGCACCACAAAAAAGAAAAAGAAACAATGGGGGAAAACTATCATAAGAATTTGAGGAGAACTACTAAACTGGAGCCATGTGTTTCTCATTATATTCCAGGACTTCTGGAAACTGAAGTTGGAAAGGAAGTTTACCAATTTATGTTCATTGACTTGGTACAAATGGAGCAACACAATTCAGTGATGACACAAGGGGCCCAGAGTCAGGATAAATGAGAATCTAAGCTCCACCATTCACCTTCTTCCTTAAGCAAATAACTTTCTTATAAAGTTATAAAAAAAGATAATAAAGACACCTATTATTATAGTGCTATTATGAAGATTAAGTTAGCAGTGTCTTGCACAGCATGCATTCATTAGATAGCATTTTGCTGTTATCATTATATGAACTGTCTAGATGTACATAAAAATCAAGTGCTAGGTTTGTGGCCTGTTTTGTATTTTTACCTTTTTTTTTTGCAGGACCGGGGTTCAAACTCACGACCTTGCACTTGCCAGTCAGGCACTTGTGCCACGGAGCTATCTCCCCGGCCCCTATTTTTACCTTTTTTAAAATCTGCAAATGTCTGATTATAAATCTGCTTTTATTCCTATACCCTGGATAGGAACCCATGTAGCCACAGCTACACACGTCCTAGATTTCAAGACAGGGAAAATAAATATTGTCTACTGTTCCAGTCAACTACAGTGAGACCATAGATCCCTAAGTCAACCTTACTATGGAATGAAATATGCCCAATCTAAGTAAATAATGGGAAGGGAATAACAATAGAAAAACTGCCTCTGGAAAACTGAGTGACCAACAGCTCTACATTTTGGCCCTTATAGAAAAAGAACTGAAATTGGAGCAGGACTTCAGTCAATGCCTCAAAGCTAGCAGATCTTTATTCTCTTGCTTATTACCTTATTCAAGGAAGTGGGGATTCTTTACTTAGTACTAGGCACTTGAGGCTCCCCCGGTGTCCTTAGTACTATAGGAAGTCTTCCTCTTCAGCTGTTATGCTAATGTATCAAGATAATGCAGTCACTTAGCACAACACACTGGAGCCAGTGCAAAGGTACTCCTACTAATTATGAATCACATTAAATCTACATGAAGTCAAAAGTGGGCTAGCGGAGCAGCTGATGCTAGAAGATTTGATAAAACAACAACATGAAGGGCATCTGACAAGAAACAGCAGTATCAGAGGGGCCAAAAAGGGGATAGTCACGTAAAACTGAGGTATGCTTTGCTCAGACTATTTAAAGGGCAAGGTCTCTCTGTGAAGAATGAGTATAGCCTACTTTTTCTCACCCTGTAACCCTAAAAGTCAGCATATTTGCCTTCTACTTTGTCCCAAAAAACAAGCAGAATTTTTGTACTCTGAACACATATCTGATCTAGTAATCCTGAATACCAGGGAAGCACATATTTGTTTTTGTGATTTTCCTGTTGCTAAGACATTAGCATTAGAAGAGTCTGAATTTATCTAAGGTTCTTTGTTGTTATTGTTTTGGGGTTTTTTGCAGTACTCTTACCTAGACAGTGTATGCCACAAAGCCAAGAATAGATGGCATAGCAAGACTCTTAGGTGCAGAATCTGGTGGAGGAAAAGTCTAACTGGAGGGTTAGAATATATCAATAAATCTATTTTTCCTTTTTTTTTTTTTCTTCTGTATTTTAGGGAAGGTTCTACAGGGTATTCAGGGTCTCACTACTAATTGGACGCATAATGATTCTCCTGTTTACAGCCTCCCAAGAGCAGGGATTATAGGCCGCATCACCACTCCCAGTCTCAATCACTGTCTCAGTGCACCCTGGGGGCTAGACTAGCACGGCAGGCCCAGGGATCAAACCCCCAGCCCCTGTGCCTACTTGCAAGCACTTTAATACCCTGAGCTACTTTTTGTTGTTGTTGTTGTTATTTGTTTGTGGAATTGGGGATTGAACTCAAGGCCTTGCACTTGTCAGGCAGGCACTTGTGCCCCTGAGCATTCCCCTGGCCCACGCTGAGCTATTTGGCTGGCCCAGTAAATCTATTTTTCTGTTTTCTCATATCTTAAATGCTTATGTATAATATGGACTTTTCTGGTAGTGGAGTTAGAAAATTCAGAGAAGGAACTATGGAGATTGTGAAATGGGGTGGAGGGATACAAAATCATTAAATCTAACAGTGGTGCACACCTATAATTCCAGCACTCAGGAGGCTGAGGCAGGAGGATCGCCAAAAGTTCAGAGCCAGCATGGGCTACATATTGAGTTCAAGGCAAGCCTGAACTACACAATGAGACTGCCTCAAAAAAGGAAAAAAAAAAAATTGAAATCTACATCAAAATATATTCTTGGAACTGGGATTTCATATTATATTGTCACCTTCCATGCCTCACGACAAAGTTTTTGAGGACTCTGACAGTCAGGCTATCTTCCGAACTGCTCAAAATCGAGATCCTCTCTGTCTTTCAAAAGAAATTGAAGAGAACCATGGAGACTGAATGGGGAAAGATGCTTTCAGAGCATAGAAATGAGCATGCCAACAACACGGACATCCTCAGTTCAAGGGAGAACGTGAGCACAGAGTAGCTCTTTCCCATATCAGGAAAGAGTTGATGAAGGTGAAGACTGCAAAGATGTGGGTGTTGAGCCAGCAAGATAGGTCAGTGATCTAAAGCACCTGCTTAGGCAATGGCAGGGACCACAGTTCGATCCCTGGCACCACATGCTGTGCCAGCCCCATCCCCAGGGCGGAGCAGGCTAAGCCAGCCATAACATAAAGAAAGAAAGAAAGAAAGAAAGAAAGAAAGAAAGAAAGAAAGAAAGAAAGAAAGTAAGTAAGTTAAAAAAAAAAAAAAGATGTGGATGTTAGTGTGGACTCCTTCTCCCTGCCCCCCACAAAGAACAAAGTGGAGGTGTAGGGCAGTTTCTCAGCTGACATGATAAGGAAAGGTCTCCCCAGTGTGGGGCACATGGAGCCCAACACTTGTTACATTAAACTGCAAACAGCTTGGGTCATTTGCCCTAAGGTACCCTGCCTGATGACTACTTTCTGTGACACCATGGTAGACTAGAAGGCACTGCTGCACTAGACAAAGTGAAAGTAGCGACATCCCCAAAGCAGCGGAGAACACGTAGAGATGAAGCCCCACAACCACATCACCACCACCACCACTACCGCCACCAAAAACAAGGAAGGACATAGAGGAGAGGGGAAGACAGAGATGGCACCTCATACCGTAGAGAAGAACATGGTGAAAGTGTAGACAGCAGCTTCTAGCACATAGCGGCTCCGAATGGCCAGGACCACAGGTGGCAAAAACATGAGGTTGCTCAGGCAGAGCAGGAGTGTGGACAGCAGCTGGAAGCCATAGGTGAGTGCGTCGGCACTATCGGTGCAGCCCCAGCCCCTCCACCCTGCGGGTCAGGAGCGCAGAGTGGAGGACAGAAGGCAGACAATTCTGCCCCACCCTGCTCTGCCCAGCATCCCCACCCACCCAAGCCACCTACAGCCCTAGAATTACACACGCCAGCACCGGCTCCCTTGCCAGTCTGCTCACCAGCCTTGCACTCGCAGGCCGCATACAGGTAGTTGTGGGTGCGCAGGAGCTTGCACTGGCCGTAGGGCCCGCAGTCATCCACACATGGGGACAGGAAAGTGCGCAGCCGCACTTCGGCGGTTGCATTGTGGCACCTCACAAACCTAGGTACACAGGGCTATCATCTGGGGCCTAGGCTACCCCCCACCAGGCTTCACCTTGATCCCAACCTGATAGGATCTGCTCACCGAGGCCCCACCCCACACAGGGAACGGAGAGTCAGGAACCAGGTCCCAGTCTGTGGGAAAGGAATTCGCAGCCTCGACACTCTGGAGGTGGCACTGACTGAGAGGAGGAAGCCAGCCAGCAACTCTGAGGGAAGAAGCGAAAGGGGTGGGAGCAGTAAGAGTTAAGGAGGTACAGTTAGCTATGGTTAGGAACCAGGAACCCTCAGCCACCTGCTCCCAAGGCCTGAAAATCTGGCTGTCATGCATACCATCCCTCTTGGCCCTGCCAATTCCAGCCTCTTCTCCCTCCTCACCCTACCTTTCGAACAGGTCACTGCTGCATCCCCCAGGCTCAAGGGCACCTCATGAGTCAGGCACCCGAACACTGTCACATTTTCTTGGCGCAGGGAGCTCTGAGGACAGTAAGGAAATAAGGTTGTCAGACGCTTCCGATGGGCTCTCCACACCAATCTCAGCCCCAGATTCCCATGCCTGACAGTAGTAGAACTAAATCTCTAATCTCAGAGTATTGAGAAAGTGAAAGAATAAGCATGGGTAGTGTTGGTCTTTGATTCTCTATAGTTCCAAGGTCAAATCTAGACCTTTGGTCCACTGCCCAAAGGAATGGCAATAATAGATTTGACCTGCTATAACTTTGTATATGCTTAGATTTCTAAATTTCTGTGTAAAAAAAAGTGTAACAGTTTTTTAAAATCACATTCTACAGGGCCGGCGAGATGGTTCAGTGGTCTAAAGCGCCTGCTTAGGAGGGCTCAGGCAACTGCGGGGACTGCAGTTCGATCCCTGGCACCACATGCTGCGCCAGCGCCACCACCAGGGCAGGCTGAGCCAGCCACAAAATGAATAAATAAAGAAACAAACAAACACAACAAGCAAACAAATAAATAAATAAATAAAATTTA
>PVKN010001226.1:0-15159 GCA_004027915.1 Capromys pilorides | reverse complement strand
GGTACAGATCAACCAGATGACAAGCCAGGGAAGGAGACAAAGGGCATGGGAAATGTGCAAGAGGAGAACAAGGATAATGCTATAAAGTCACAAAGACCAAAAGAAGGAAGTGTTTCAAGAAAGCAAAAGGAATTTAACGAAGTAGTTAACAACTAGCTCCTAATTAACTCTGAGAAAGAAATTGGGAACTAGAAGGAGAAGAAGTAGACTTACTTTTCACTTTATGCCTTTGTACATTTCAAATGCTGAGCCAGGTGCATATATTACCTATTTGAAATACAAATAAAAAACTTAGAGGAGGAAGAAAAGCAGAAGAGGCACTGTTAGCAGATTTTAACCACTTCTGTTGAGACAATATTGAGTCATAGTTGCTGGATTAAACAAAATCCTTTCTTCTGTACAACCCTGTTCTTTGTTTTCCTTCTAGTTGTTTTCATTATCTTACCTATTTTTACTCTTTCAAAACTTAGACCTGAGAAAAGAAAGTCTTGGAGGACACCTTGTGCCTCACCACTTAAGAACTTTGTCCTTATGTCAGCTGTGTGCCAGCTGATATCCATACCCAAAGGCCAGCTGCTCAGAGCAAGCTGGCAACTGGACACTAGAATAAACACATGCTCTAAGGCAGAAAAGACAAGGAGATGGCAGGGCTGGGGCGATTGATAGACAGAAGGGACATGTGAAGGAGGAAAAATTATTTTGGCTTGGGACACCATAAATTTGAGAAGGTGACAAAAGGGCAACAAATTGTGTGTAGAATGCTAGGAACACATAGTGACTAGCACAGGTACAGGGTTTAGCAGTGTACTGGAGTGGAGCTCAGGCGAGCTGCCTGCACCAGATAAGTCACTTTCCTCTTCACAGTTTCCAGGTACCCTTTCACTGTCAGGGCAGTTAAAACTTCTGGGGTTTTTATCATCTGGCATGTAGCAATCCCAACATCCAGCCCACACTGACCCACTTCAGTTCTCTCTTCTAAGCTTTGGTTCAAATGCCTTTCCCTGCATCTTTATCCTCAGGCCTCACTTCAAAACAGTTTCCAAATACTAGCTCCATTACACCATCAAACTGAGTTAGCCATTTCTCTTTTGCCTTCTTAAAACATCTCCGGCTGGGCATGGTAGTGCACACCTGTAATCCCAGCCCTTGAAAGGCTGAGGCAGGAGGACTGCTTCAAGTTCAAGGCCAGCATGCACTGCACAGCGAGACCCTATCTAAAAAGGGTCTGTCTCACCAGTTTATCTTATTGACCTTAGTGTTCCCAGACCCAATCCAAAGCCTAGCACAAAGCAAGTTTAAAAGTCTAAGGTATAAAAAGGAGATCTAAGCTCATTCCAAAGTTATGAAGGTCCTAGGTTGGGGAGATAGCTCAGTGGAATAAGCGCTAGTCTGGCAAGCACTAGTCTGAGTTCAATCCCCAGTACCGCAAAAAAAAAAAAAAAGAAAAAAAAAAAAGTTATGAAGATTCCTACAAATGCCACTGCCTACTTATTGCTGGGACTCTTCAGACCCCACCCAACACTTTGCTTGAAATCACACAACTGTATTTGCCAAGCCTCACAAGAAATCAAAACAACTAAGGTACCAAACAAACTCAAACAGAAAATGAAGGAATGCTCTGGACAATAAACTCACATGCTTGGATATGGAAAACTGGCCAGGTATGGAGAGCTTGTGAATCTTTAAAGGCCCATAGAAAATTCCAGGAGGTAATTAGATTCTTAGAAGGACCATACACAAGATCTTTGCCTCACCAACTTCTAGAACAAGTCTGGATAAATAGTGTCCAGACCTCCTGCCATCATGGTCTTCTTCTCCCTAACCTCACCCCTGGGTACTCTTTGGAGTACTCTTTGGAGTACTGCAGTACTGAGTCTCCCACTCTCACTTGTTATATCTAGATGCAAAGGGCATGTCGGGCCTGGTCTCTCATTGTCCAGTTCCCACTGGGGTGGCACTTTGAATCAGGCTTTAGGTTCTGATCAGCCTTTCTTTGTACTGCTATCTCTGATTCCTCATTGCCCTAATCTGGCCCACTATAAGCCATCTGACCATACTCATAATCCTAGCCCAACAGTAGGCCCCAGGTTCCTACAGCTTACCTAGAAAATTTGTGGGATATAAGCCTGCTAGAAAATTCTCCCTCTTATGTCTCATAAAGTGAGTACAGGATCATAGCTGGGATCAGAGCCAGGCTCTTTGAAATTTCACCCAAGGCCTACAAAAGCATTCTTCCTGATAGAAAAACTACTAGTTCTGATATGACTCAAAGTTCATCCAGAGCCCAGACCTTGTTCCAGGTAAGTTCCTAGCATGATCTTGTCAGAAGGCTCCTAGGCCCTCTTCTTTACTACTCTCAGAAAAAACAGGCCTGTCACTGAATCCTCTAGAGCTACCTCCACCCTAGTTCACATCCCTGCCAACAGCAGGGCCAATGCATCTGTCTCAGTGCAAATGATAGCTCAATCAAAGACATCATTAGCTCCTACTCTGAACCTTGGGCTTCAGCTGCTAAAGAAGCGAGGCTAACAATCCCAGAGTCCCTGCACTCAATAAACTGAGCCTGGAGAGATATAACAGTATCAAATCTTCACCTGGTTGGGAATTTTTGTTCCTCTCAATTCTCAATGACCGAACCCCACTAGCTTTCTTCTTCTACAATACATTGTTCTTTAAATCCATGTTCCTTCACTCTTACCAGAAGCCTCATACACATGGCCACCTCACTCTGATAATGGCCATTTCATCTTACATTCTCTGTGCTCTGATGAACAAAAATAGAAAACCCATAGATTATCCCATTACAAGGAGAAAGCCGAGTCTATCTAAACACAAGAATGGAAAGAACCTATTGTGGAATTTCCTTTCCCTTCAAATCAGAGAAGCATCCTGACCTTTGAACTCACTCTTCAGACATTAATAATCTCTACTCCAAATTGGTGCCATTATTTAGAGAAAAAAGAGGCAGCGGTCATGATGGACACGAGCTGCCCAAAGCCTTCTTCTAATTGGAAAGGGCTTCTCTTATAGATTACCATAGGGTAAGGAGAAATGTCTGAAACCGAAGGAAGAGGAATGGAATAGAGACTGAGCTACGAGCTAAGAACCCAAGGATATCATCAATAAAATGCAGAAGACCATTACGGGGATTGTGTAGAAGATTTGATCATCCCCAGTTGGTTTCTAATGACCTTGATTAACCCTAGTAGTTTTCTATACAAAGAGATGCTACTCTCCGGACCAGAATCTGGGGACTTTCTCTTCTGCATCCTGAATCTACTATGCATGTCCTTCTAAGGCTCACTATGCCTTTTACAAACCATTCCATCAGGTGACCTGCTGGCTGTTAGCCATGCCCATCGCACCACCCATTCATTATGCCTACCCGGCACAAGGCTGGTGTGCCAGATAGCCTGTGGGGGAAATTCAACACAACTGCAGAGGCAGCTCTACCTTGGGCAACATTAACCCACCTTGACAGAGATGTGGCCATGGGCCTGGGGAAGGTGAGCAGCCAAAAACCAGTCCCCTGGCAAGGGGCTGCTGACATTAAAGATGCCTGATGTGCGGTTAGGCAGTGTCCAACTGAGGGTCAGTGAGAAAACCCCAGGCACAGCCGTGTCCCCTGGGAAGTGTGTGTGCAGGGGATTGATGACAGGGGGTGCCCCAGACCGGAAATACCTATAAGACCAGAATTAGGAGAGGAGAAAAGCAGGCAATAAGGTGAGAGTTACAAAATGAGGAAAAGAGAACATTAATCACTTATCACGAGTAAAATAAGGGGATCCCTTATAATGACAAATACAGTACAGTGGTTCTAGGTCAGAAGTCATATATAAGGAAGAAAAGGTCAATTCAAGCACTTGCAGCTATACAACAGTAGTCAGGAAGAGGTCAGGTGACATAAGTCATGGCCCAGCCCCCATTCAGTCACACTTCAGTCTGGAGAAGGGTCAAGGTTAGGAAGTGAATTTAGATACTTATAAGTACAATTACTATACACTTATAATTTAAGAAGTGACCTGGAATTTGAAGTGAGGACTGAGGGGTAATTCAGACACTCACACAGTCACACTCTGGTCTGGGCAGTGGTCTCCAAAGGTTCCCCCCTGCTCCTTGAAGATGATGAGGTTCCACACGGCCAGGAATGTGTCCTCTGGAACATGGAAGTGAAAGAGCTCTGTGCTGGCAAAGGAGCGGAAAGGACTCAGCTTGCGGGGTGAACAGGTGGAATAATCAGTCAGGAAAAGGCCTCCTGGAAAGCAGGAGAAACAAAACAGCAGAATAAGAAAGAGCATTTTCAGCAGGCATAGGCTTGCCAGTCTCCCTCACAAATAGGACCAACTCCACAAACACTCCCCTCCCGACCAGGAAATGGGTCTCCTGCTGCCCTAACTAGCATCTGGCTTAGCTTCTACAGAGATTTTTGTTTTCAAAAAAGCTAATATGATATGGAAACTGAGGCTCAGACCTACACTGAATAGAAGACTCAGTGCCATGACCCTTTATATGATCTCTAATTGCCCCCTCATTTAGGAACCATTGCTCTCCTCTTACCAAGTCTAACAAAACTGACGTGTGTGTGTGTGTGTGTGTGTGTGTGTGTGTGTGTGTGTGTGTGTACTGGCATGGACTCTTAAGCCACTGAGCAGAACTCTACCTGTGGGGCTTGGGAACTCTGTAACTTGTTTATTTTCTGTTCCCCCGTGGTTAGAAGCAGTGAAAACCCTCACAAGCTTCACAAGAGCTTTCTGTACACTGGTTCAATGCAGGAGAAGGGAGGGGATGGTGTGGTAAGGCTGCAAGGGGCCTGCCTGGGTGGCAGAGGCGAAAACAGGAGCTATCAGGTCACCACAAGAGTGCCTAGGAAAAGTCATCAGAACCTCTAGGGTCAGGACAAGCATTGAGGGGTACTTCTGCACAGGGAAACCTGGTGAAGACAGTCATTTGGGACGCAGTAGATTCTCAAACCACTTGGGAATGTTGGGTGCAGGCCAAAGTGGGAGATGGGAAGTAAGCAGCAAAGTTACGCACTAGACAGAAAATACATGAGCACTAAAACTGCCAGGGTTAGAAAGCAGCCCAGTTGCCAGCTCAGCAAGATAGGAAAAGAGGGCCCCGAAGGTAGGTAGGTCCCTCTGGAGTAAAATCCTGAGGACTCAGACTGCTTGGAGACTTCAGAGCAGCCCCCAGAGAGGCCTAGGAGCATGCCTTCAGGCAAGTGAGGAGGTGGAAAACTCAGGAATGTTTAGGATGAGTAGGGGCCTGAAGAGGGGAGACTTCGGAGGGGAGTTTTGAGCCAAACAGAAAATACCCACGGGGCTTACCTAGCCGGATGACCTCCCTCTCTGAAGATGGGAGACACAACCTCAAAAATTAAATGTCTGAAATAATGGAGACATCTGGAAAAAGATGACTGCTGAAGGAAGGCACACTGGTTAAGGCATTCTAAACTGTGTACTAAACTGAGGTAACTTCGAGTCATGCTCTAAGAGCTGCCCTATATAAGTGGAGGCCAATGGCCTATATTGGCCTGTGCTTTTCCTCAAAAGCTGTGGTTGCACCCAAGTCTTTCTGGTTCCATCCATATGATCAATCTCAACCGTCAGTAAAGAAGAACTGCTAACTTTCATGCTGAGCACTGCTCAGGACCCCAGAGAGGCTCAGCACAGCACTTGGAGAACAGTGGAGATGCATCTATGACGGATGAGGGGCAATATGACCAGGTGATGGGGAAGATGGGCTCTCCAGGAGCCCTGGCTGTGACAAACGGGAAGCCAAAGGTGAAGAGCTGAACAGCCCAGATACTATTGTTATAAGAAATATGAGTTCTGGAACACCCTCTGCTGGCCATAAAGAAGAGTTGCTCCTCCTCAAAGCTGGTACCAGAGATGGGTCATCTGTCAGCCATGGCTATTGTCAAGAGACATGTTGGTCAGTCAATCAGCACAGATCCTCAGAGGGCTAACATGAATAGCAGCTAATGACCAAGGCAGTGATTGACTGGCCATCTTGCCTACAGTTGAGCCTATATAATGCTCTTTTCTAAACCCACTTCTGTATCTTTAACTTTCAGGTCTGTATAGGGTAATTACTGTCACCCTTTTCACCTTTCCAGCTTACTGCTTGCTCAATGGGCTTATGAAGAAGCCACTACAGTGGTATGGGTGAAAGTGATAAATTGGTCTAGTTAGTATGAATTCTTCTCACCAAAACTGAAAACCTGACTGGCTACTGCCTCTTCTGAGTGCTTAATTTGTCAGCAGTAATAATCAACATTGAGCCTTCCCTCACTCTGTGGCTTTTTCTCTTTAGGAGATTGACTAGAAATGGATGGAATGCTTCTATAAGCTGGGAGAGGCACCCAGCCCTGCCAACCTTGGAACTCTCCACTTCTGAGTAGAACCTACAAGCAGCAGGCAAACCTGAAGAGAAACGTGCACGGACCACAGGTGCCCTCCCCCTCACACACAACACTGGCACTCAGAAAACACATCAGTTCACATGAACCCACACAGCACACATGCCTATGTTTACCAACACACAAGCACATGTACACACTGCACAGTTCAGCATTCCAATAGTCTCAATTAACATACAGGCATATAAGCACCCAGATATCTCTGTAGAGGCTACGACCACTGGTGTGCCTTGATCATAAGCCTGTACACTGACCAAGGCCCACTGAGTTCAATGAAACTCATCCCTTACCCCAGCTGCTCTATGAGCTCTTACTGCCAAACACTCAGCAGGGTAAGGGTTAGACTGCTGCCTAGCAGAAGTGGCTGGAGGCTGACATGAGGATGACAGTACAGTCACTGCACGATGAAGCCATCAGTAAGGCATATTCCCTGCCCTCTTCCTTCACTCCAACCACTAAGGAGTTGGACCTTGCTCACTCCTACCCAAATGACTTTCTGGGCTGGATGGTGACACCTGGCAAATGAGAAACAGTTTGTAAATAAAGTCCCCTGTGGGTGACTGGAGAGAAAAGAAACTGCTTAGGGACCTTTCCCCACTTGGGTCTGGTTTTCTATTATGTGTAATTACAGTAGGGGAGAGGGAACATTAGTATGGAAAAGGAGTTAGGAAACCATGTTTCTAACCCCAGCACTGCCATTTTTATATGGTATGACCTTAAACAAATTGCTCCCTCAGTAAGCCTCAATTTCACATCTGTAAAATGGCCTCTGGGGTTCAACCTGATCTAACAGTATCAGGAATTATTCATAGACAAATCAAGCTTGCTTGGAAAAAAACGTATTACAAGAAAAGTCATTATAATGATAACTACTCTACAGCCATCAGTTTGCTACATGTTATCTTCACATTGTTTTCTTAACCCTCTTTGAATGCATTGCCCAATCTTTCAAAGGTGTATGACATAACCTCCTAACCTAAACTAGAGGCTTGTGGTATGGGCCCATGAATCCCCCAGCAAACTTAAACAACAGAGGGACTAAAACCCTCAAAACTTCCCTGGAAAGCTTGAGTCAAGTGGGGTCAGGATTATCACCAGGAAACAAAATCAAGGCCCTCGTCCTACTGTCTACTGACCACCAACAGAGCCTCAATCCATACACACACACACACACACCTGTATCACTCTTTGACGTTGCCAATTCCTCTCCACTTATTCTCTTCCCTAGTGATCTAGTTCCCCAGGCCCCATCTCTTCTGAATCTTTCCAACCCACCCCTTCCGGCCAGAACCCCATCCTTATTTCAATCTTTCCTGCGACTGCACTCACCAGCCCCAGGGCCAAGGACAGAGAACAGCAACAGCAGCAATAGGGCTGGCGGCAGCTGGTGCCCAGATCTGAGCCGAGGCTGGGAGAGGGGCAAAGTATGAGACAGACGGGGGGCCAGTGGGAGTGAAGGGGGCAAACACAGAGATGAGGGCAAAGGCTGAGATAATGGGCTGGGCTGGGCTGAGCACTGAGGTCTGAACAGGGGCAGGGAGTGTGGTGGAAGGAGGGACTGTGAAGGGGAATGGAGCCAGAGTCGGGGTTGAGCCAGGGGTTTAAGCAAAAGCTGGGAATGGGGTGGGGACAGAGGCTGGGCCGGAATTTGCGACAGAGGGTGGAATGGGGGCCGAGGCAAGGATGGGGACCAGGCCAAGGACCGGGACTGAAGAGGGGGTCTGGACTGGGACCTGGACCTGGGCATTCGCAAGGACCCAGGCCCGGGCTGGGACAGATTTGGGAAGCAGGGCGAGGGCGGGGCCGGAGGCCAAGGCTGGGATTGGGATAGGACGAGGGGCCGGGACAAGGGCTGGGCCATGGCCCGGGGCGGGGGCGGGGCCGAACAGGCCAGCGCGGGGCGCTCGCAGCGCTGACCCGCGACTCCGCTCCCCACCCCTAGGGGGTGACCTCTGGTGTCCTCGTGGGCCTAGGGCCTGGGTCCGGGACCTGGATAGGAGTTCAGGCCTGGGCGACTCCGGGCTGCGCTGAACCGGTGATAACCAGGCCCGCGGCGGCGGCCCCGAGCTGACGTCAAATGACGCCCCGCCCCTTTCGCAGTTGCATTGGTCCCTCTCAGTAAAGACCGCCTTCTGCATTACCCCATTGGCCTCTAACTTCGTGCTGTGGGGCTTCAGAGACAGACTCCGCCCCAGCCCCAGAGACCTGAGATCTTGGCTTTCTCGCCCCACAAGAGTCGCATGACCGCTGGATTCTTTCAGCCCTCGCAGAGTTCGTACCGCAGATCTGTAGGAACCCTACAGAGACCCCCACAAGCCCATATTTCTCATGGATGTACCACAGTATCCGCACATTCCCTCCTAGAGACACGCTCAAACCCCCAATCGGGTCCAATGAAGCCCCCCATCCCGATCCCCGCCGTGAAACCTCATCTACGTAAGAAGTGGTTAGACTCCTGTTGTCATGGCGACTACTAGGCAGTCCGGTTGCCCTAGTGACCGAACCTCCTGACCCAGGTTCTAGAGGTTTCAGTCAAGCCCCTTCCTTATCTTCAGCGGCTCAGAAATCCTCTTGTCCCTCCCTCTTACCACCCTTTCCCAGGTCAGCCAGAATCTTTGGTAAAAATCTGCAAATGCCCAGGTCCCCAAATAGTTTCAAGCAAGTTCTTTCAGTTCTTAGCACCTACAACTCGGCTCATCCACAACCAAGAACGTTCCCTCCCTAGAATTAACACTTCTCCAACCTATGGCAAGATCCTGACCTAAAGACATCTAACGAGCCACAACCCAGAGGTATGTAGTTTCTCAATGCCCACCCGCAACCTTCATTGTGTCCCTTCTGTCCCTACATGGCTACTTTTCATTCTTACCCTCCCCCTCGCACAGTTCTCTCCTTTTACTCCTCTCCTCAGAGCCTCTGGCTCTCTACCTTCAGATACCTTTTCCCCCCTGCTGACTCTGGCCACCTTCTGCCCCATTATCCTACCCTTGATCCTAATTCCTTTGCCAAACTCCCACTCAGGAAAGGCTATAATGAGTGCAGGAAAGCTCTGATGGATTTTAGAGGTGTGCCTAGTATCTCAGTAGCATGGGGAAACATCAGGATAAGGAATAGCTAAGGCAAGAATTCTGTGATGGTGCAAATGATGACAGATCTTTTAATACAAGGGCCAAGAAATTTGGACTTAATCATTTAGACTGAGCCATTACATGTTTTTAATAGAGAGACAGCAGTGTTGGATTTGCATTTTGGAAAGATCTTGATCTAGTCAAGATGAAAGACTCTTCTGGACATCTTTGCAGGATAAATTAGGCAGACTACCTGCTCACAACATCCTGCATTTACTTAACCGCATCCGCTCATTTGTGTTGTCAAGCACAATGCCTGAGTAAAAGCCTAAGATTAGACTCTTTGTAAATTTCTTTTTGTTCTCAGCTCCTGCAACTCTGCTCATCCACAAGTTCCCTCCTTTGAACTAACACTTCTCCAACCTAAGGCAAGATCCTGACCTAAGGACTTGTAACAATCAAGCCAAAGCCCAGAGATACATAGTTTCTCAATGGCCACCCGCAACCTTCATTGTGTCCCTTCTGTCCCTACATGGCTACTTTTCATTCTTACCCTCCCCATCACACAGTTCTCTTTTCACTCCTCTCCTCACAGCCTATGGCCCTCTACCTTCAGATACCTTTTTTTATGAATAAGAGAATAGGGGCCCAGGGAGATAGTGCTGTGACACAAGTGCTTGCCTGGCAAGTGCAAGGTCATGAGTTTGAACTCCGGTCCCACAAAAAAAAAAAAGAAGAGAGAATAGATGAATCAATTAGTAATGATAAGGATGGCAATGGAAGCATAAAGTTATTACACAACTTAGGCAGAAGACAATGAGACCTTGAATGAAATTGGAGGGAAAAGAGCAGAAAGAATATATTTTAAGAATATTTAGCAGGAAGGCTCATTATCCTACCAATGATCCTAGTTCCCTTACCAAAACGCCACTCTGGAAAGTCTCTGTTGAGTTCAAGAAAGCTCTGATAAATTTAGGAAGTGATGTATTATTGGTACCTATTAGAGGATGGGCAACATAGCCAAGGAGAAGACTAATTCCCAGAGTTCAGTTTTGATGCATGTGGGACACCAGTTAGAAATGACCAGCAAGAAGTTAAAGTGCAAGGATTAAAAGAGGTCTAAGCTGGAAATGTGGAATTAGAAGTCAGCAGTATACCACTAGAAATAGTTGAAGCTTTGAACAGGAATGGCAAGGGAGGGTGTATGTGATCCCTAAACAACAACAATGAAAAACGGACTATACGCAGGATCCTACTTTATGCATTCTCCCACTCAGGAGCCAACCACAACTTTAGAGTGTTATTTCCAGGTTCTGGGACTCCATTGCCTGACCTCCAGTTTGCCTAGGACCCTACTCTTGGACTGACCAATTACCTGGATGTGGGCTTTCTTCTGGGCATGGTTCTCTGCTACCATCTACTGATGGGATTCTGACTACGTCAGCTTTTCTCTAAGCTCCAGCTCCCTAACAACTGAAGGCAACATACCACATGAGGTCTGGGCACCTCAGTGAGCCTCTTGGTATCATACTCTGAAACCCAGAACTTTTGTGTCTCAGGTGTAATAAAGCCTTATCCTAACTCCATAACTCCTTAGGAATCCTGGGCTTTGCCCAAATATGTAGACCTCTCCAATTCCAACCTAATAAAGCCTGTACCCTCTTCTACCGCTAGATGGAAGCAGATGGGATCACAGAAGAGCAAGATACCACTACCACCATGGATACAAAAGAACACCCTTCATCAAAAGACCCCTCTACTGAAGACTTACAGGCTCTCCCTACCTCTGAAACCCCCTTGGAGCCTTCTGTCTCCCACACTCCTTTAGAGCCCCTTGCTACTGAAACCCCTTTAGAGTCCCATATCTCTAAGCCTCCTTTGGTGCCATCCATAACTGGTACTTCTGTGTCTCCCTCTGAGGCTCTGAGGGAAAACCTCTCTGAGTCTTCTTCCAGGGAGGTCCAATGGGTGAAGAGGTCCTCTCAGGTCCCTGAATTTGAGCACCTTCCAGAGCACTCCCTTTCAGGCCCTTCAGACCATGTATACATGGACACATCTGCAAAACAGAAGGAAGAGGCAGGAAAAGACAAGAACATAGTTCATACCAGTGACATCACTGCTCACACAGCCCAGCCTGGGTACCAGCAGCTCAAGAAAAAGGGGAAGAAAGGAATTATCCGTAATTACTGTTACCTTTTTCCCTGTATTTATTATTGACATTGGCCTAGTATAAGGGATCTGGGTTATTCTCAGATATGTCTATTTCTCTTAGCTCCTCTGTTTTTTATTTTTTGTTTTGAAGCTTTTGAGGAGTTGAGTTGTTTGGGTTTTTGTTTGCTTGTTTGTTTCATGGGGGGATTTTTTTTTGTGCATGATTTTTTTTTTTTTTTTTTTTTTTTTGAGACAGGATCCTGCCATGTAGGCTAGTCTGGCCTTGAACTCACTATGTAAGCCAGGGTGGTCTCAAAATCATGGCATTCCTCCTGACTCAGCTTCCCATAACTGGGATTATAGGCATGTGACATCAGGCTCAGTGTTTTCGGTTTTTTGAGACAGGGTCTGACTATGTAGTTCAAGTTGACCTTAAACTTGCATTGTAACACAGGCTGGCCTCCAATTTACAGCAATACTTACATCAGCCTTGAGAGTGCTGGGATTACAGTTATACACTGCCACGCCTGGCTCTCTTGTCTTAGCTTTAGGGCCTCTTCACATCCCTCCTTGGTTACTCAGCCCCTCCATTCCTAGGTTACACAGGCCACCCAGTGGTCCCTGCTAAGCAGGCAGAACTGGTGGAAGTGGCTAAAGCAATGCACAGAGAACAGTTTGGTGCTGAGATGAATCATCTTTTCCAATGGGAGAAGGATGCAGCCCTTAAAGCCATCCAGACAGGTGAGCCCAGATAGCATTTCAGATAGGTGCTATAATAGGCCAGTGGACATCATCTAAACCAACAGTATCTGGGAAACTACCTGTTCAATGAGTAGTTGCCCCTTGTGGAAATGGCCATGCCACCTGCCTGAAGAGAAGCAAGGAAGCAAGCCCCAAAATATCAGTATGGGCTGACAAAAAGGAGATAATCATATAAAGCCCAGGTAGGGGCAAGTGACTGCATAAAAATTCGTTAAAAAGAGAAGACCTAGAGGCCAGCCCCCAATCTAGGCATAGCCTGCACCAGACATATCCTAAAGCAGAGGTGGCTTAGCATCCTGGAAAGCCTCCAGAAGTCGTCTTGTGTGGATATAGCAAAGGGCCTTGGTTCCTTTGAAGAATTCCCTTAAAGGCTGTCACCTGCATGACAGATTATAATCACTTGGGTACCCCAAAGCTGTAGGACTTCCCACTAAAGAGAAGAGCTGTGTTATCTAGGCCTGTTGAGTCTTGAGTTTCAGCCCAGGTGCTCCTGTTAATGGCATGCTGTATTTGTCTATATTTCTGTTGTGCAGGTGAGCTGTGTCAACAGTGTCAACCTGTATGTGAGCATGTCTACCTGTGTTACTGAACTTCACATCTACAGGCACTACTGACCTCAGTAAGAAGGCCACCTTGGCCTGCTGTAAGGATTCTGGGGGATCCAGACTAAATGATGTCACTATGTTTATTTTGGTCTTTGTGCTTCCTTTTCCCCTTATGATGGGAACAGAACTAAGTCAAAAAGAACAACCTGGTGGTTGCATATCCTTTCCTTGTTCCCGTTCAGGGACTCTCTACCTCTGGCCAAGAAATTCACAGTGATCTCATTTGTTTCTCTGCTTAAGTCAGGCATTGAAATGGCTTTTTTTTTTTTTTTTTTTTTTTTTTTTTTTTTTTTTTTTTTTTTTTTTTTTTTTTTTTTTTTTTTTTTTTTTTTTTTTTTTTTTTTTTTTTTTTTTTTTTTTTTTTTTTTGCTTGTTTTAACATCTTTTGTTATTCTCACTTATTTTCTTGCAAATGTCAGATCTGTTCTGCCCATCGCTTAACTTCTTGGGCTCCTATCTACTTCCTACTCTTCAAGGCCATTGCTGCTACTCTTGTCCTCTTCTGCTACTCCCCTTTTCAATTTGCAAGTCTTTATTTTCTTGGTTAAAATAGAGAGCTCATACAAAATTTAAGTATCATTCAATCCAAACAAAGATATTTGGGGTCCCCTTCTCATGTTAGAGAACCTGGAGCCTTTGCACAGTCAGTACTCCATAACAGTATATGTGGTGTAGAGAAATGCCAAATGCAAGCTGTTTTAAACTAAATTCTTTCAACAAATATTTAATGTGTGCTGGTTCTCAGTGAATTGTGGAAGTTGTGGGGCTGGCTGGTAAGATTTCAAGGACAAGTAATTTGCACCGTAATGAGTAAAAGAACAATCTCCACTCACTTCAGTAGTTCTTATAGCCAAAGTACTACAGGAGCAAAGAAAAGGGGCACTGACTCTTGGGTGCTAAAGAAATAAGCCTTAGAAAGAAAGACTGCTCTGCTGATATCTTTACAATGTAAGAAGAGATGACCAATTCTAGAAAAGAGTAAGGTGAGATACAACCAGACAGGATATCTTAGGACACTGTAGCAATCAATGCATGATGCCTGGTGCATAGAAAAATTGAGAGTAACCAGCTCAGCTCTGCAAGGGAAGAACTGTGGAAGCACATCTGTGCCAAGCTAAAGAGGTGGGATTATATCCTAATGACAACTGAGACTCGCTAAAAGATTTTAAATAGGACAGAAACATGAGCAGATTGGCATGTTTGGAAGAGCACTCTGGCAACAGAACGGACTGGAGAAAGCCAAGGTTGGAGACAGTGAGGCTACACCAAGAGGCCTTGAGTACGTTAGTTAAGAAGTATATAGGAAGAGCAAGTGGACAGATTCACAAAACACTAACAAGACCAAATTTACTGCTGGACTGTTGGATGTGTTTAATAAGAATTGGAAAATGTCCGTATTGACACGTAAGTTTTTTATTTAAATAGTTTATTAGATGATGGTGCCTAAAATAGGGTAGATGCTAGATAAATATGTTGGATGAAGAGAGGGCCAAAGGTGAGGACTGGGTTTGGAGAGAAGGCTGGATGTAACACATCAGAAGTGCTCGTGGAATATGTTCCTAAAAGAGGCTAAATAGGCCTGAAGCTCCAGAGAGAGGTCTGGATAGAGGCATGCTTCTTGTAAAGACAGCTACATGTCATGTGGAGACATCTAGTCACAGAGAGATATTGTCATACAAGTGTGACCATGGACTCACATGACTAGACTGCACTACTGTGAGAGAGGTGGCCCAGATAGTGCCTTCCTCTGCTAGTCTTTGTCTACTCAGAACAAAAGAGCTTGGAGTCAGCGCATAGAATGAAATTGACAGCCAGATGCCAATTTTTTTTTTTTTTGAAAAGCATATAAAATAATAGAATAGAATCAGAGGTCTGGTTCCAGTCTCCCTTTTCAAACTCTTCATCTAAACACTGGGAACTGAGTCCTATACCAGTGCTTGGACTTGATCTGTAGGCATGGACTTTTATCTATGAACATAAAAACACTTGTTCCCCTCTGTACCTCTCTTCCTTTGTATCTTGCTGTTCTGGACAGAGTTCAGAATTTCTCTAGTGGAATCCTGGCTCCCATCCCCACCCCCCACCCCCAATTGTGACTCTGCCTATACCTGGTGCTCTCAACCAAATCTCCCTGGTATACATACTAAGGCAC